>KE505033.1:596925-609173 GCA_000441515.1 Elaeis oleifera | reverse complement strand
AATATATATAAAAGTTTATGGGTAAAATGTATTGTTTTATATCTACTAAGGGTATAATAGGTATTTTACACAGTTTTTTCAGAAAAATAGGTGCTCATCCAAACATAAGCTACTTTATAATAAGTCACATTCTTATGGTCAACCAAACATACCAAAATTCTATTCGCAGAAACTAACGTCCCTGCGAATAGTAACTTCCTGGGAAGTTACTTCCTAAGAAGAAAAGTTCTTCCCGCGAACCAAATGAGTCCTTAAGGGCTTGACTTTGAGGGAGGACTAGGATTCAAAAAGTTGGGATCCTCTCTAGTTCATGACTGGACCAAATAGATCCAGTCTTGCCATTAGGGCCATCCATGTATTGCATGATGGCCTTTGATGGGACCGCGCCGGTTTAATACATGAGGCAAACTAGAGAGAATCCAAACTCAAGGTTCAAACCTGGGTGGTGGTACATTATCGCTGTATGCTTGAAAAAAGGAGCAAAAATCATTATGCCACATTTCTTATATAGACCATCTCTAGAAAATTAATCAGCTGATATTGGTTGAGATCGAATTTTGCTTACTGAAAATTGGAATCTGCATCTCTTCATTTTGGCATTACCCTAAAGGAATAAATGCATCTATTTCACAATCAGATTCTTGTGCATATTTCTTCTATTTATGATTAGAAAAGAGTTTGCAATGACATCAGGACTTAAGCAGAATTAGTCACCTTTTTTCTCCTTTCTTTGGAGAAGAACCTATTTAAGTTTAGTGAACAGATTGGTTAGTATTGCAAGGAAAGCTTGTGATCTTTAGCTTTCTTTGAAAAACTGCTTTGTATCCACCAAAACCCCCTGAAATGGCTGCAACTCATGGATTTTATGAACTGCCAAGGACAAAGTTGCCATTTTCATCCCAAGTCAATAGCCGTAGTTTTTGGGAAAATGTGGCAGCATTCTTTCTGAAAACAAATGAATGCAGCCAAAGCAACATGATTGTACTTCTTAAGGTTGTTCAAGCTGAAGTATCAGGCACATTTTGTAACTGATACAGGGAAACTACTTCATGTACCCTCATGTTTGAGGAACTGATGTAAAAGTATTACAAGGCATAGAGGCCAACTTAAATTGTGATGTAGAATTAAGCTTGCAGAACTTACTGAAAGGGGAAAACCTTCATTCCAGTTGGTAGGTACTAAGCTCTTTCTGCAATCAATGCACTGTTTATAGGCAATATTTTTCTCAGCTGACATACCAAATAAAGACACAGTTATTACTTGTGAGCAAGAGAAAAACTTATCTTCGGAAATACAGCTTATGATAAGAGATATGTTATGAAAGAGGCCAGTGTTGGTTTTCTGTGCTTAATCTAGATGTTGTCACTAGTCTGTACCCAAAAATGTTTCTTCTAGCTGCTGGTCTACATTTGCTTTGAAGCAAACTTTAAGGTGGTGAAGTTTCACATACTTAATCAACAAGCATGTACTTTGGAGCTAAGAACTTGTCCCTGTACTTTTGTGATTCATTTATAGCTCCAGATCCTTTTGAATGCATGTACTATAGGGACCATGAAAGCCACACACTGCTAGCAAAAAGTACTAATGTAAAGTTTCCAACTTTAATATGTATGAATTCCAACTGGCGTTTGAGCAATTGCTAACTGATGTTCTATATTTGGGTTTCTAGCTGCTGAATGTTATGTGGCTTAATTACAGTGCTAATTTATTTCTGGGTTCTTATGCTCATACCAGATTTGAGATCATGGTTGTGCAAATGATGCCTTTAGAATATGATGGTTATTACATAATACTCTTCAACAATTATTACATACGGCCATCAATCCAGAACGGCTGATTGTCATGCCACATCTCCTTACTGAACCTAAATGCTAAGCCTGTCTCTCTTTTTTTTGTGAAAAGCAAATGCTAAACCTATCAGATGACGATATAGACACTTCTGCTATACCCTTCTTTGGCTATATCATGTGTTCTTAATTTGTGACATTATATACTTAAATATATAGCTGGATGCTTCATTCTTATAACTGCATGTTCTTGATTCATTTGTTTTGCAGGAATTCCGTCTGATCGATGAGGGCGAACTTGCACCTCTTCGTGATTTAATTGAATCTATCATTGTTGCACATTGAAAAATAATGACAACCCTGACAAGTAATGGACAAAATAACCAACCAGGATCCTGGTTGCTCTCTTTAACCATTAATGTTTACAGGTGATGATTGTGAAGAAAAACATAGAAATAAAAGCAACCTCTTTGATCTTTTGATTGATTGAACAAGACCTTAAAAATGCTTCATTGGTTGTTTCTTGTTGTTGTGCTCTGATGCACTAGAGCACTGCCTCGATATGGATGAGTGATTGTGCCAACGTTTCTGATAGGGAACTCTATTTTGGACATTATCTTCTAACTGTTATTCTAAATCATCTCACCTGCTCCTATGTTTTGTACTTCTGCGGCTATCATAGGCTGATGGGTTGTGTTTCAGGAGCACTGTTAACAGCAGATTCTGAAGCCACAGAGAAATTCCTATGCAAACATTTGATAGTTGACATTTGATATACCTGACGTGTATTTTTTTGTGGGGCTCAGATGATGAGCTTCCTGAGACTATTGCCGGTGACCAATTGGCTCACCAGAATTATTGGCTTGGCTGGATTGGGGAACTATGGCCATACTTGCATCCATGCTAAGATGAATCTTCTGAAGAAGAGATAATACAACAACGGAGTACGGGAGTAAAGAAAGTAAAACAATTAGCAAATAAAGGGGGGGAATACCAATGGGGTAATTAAAACAGTTATTGGCTGTTGCTCAAGTGCCTTTGATCATGCCTCTAGGAAAAATGGAACTTGTTTCTCATTTGATGGCTGGAAAGCCAGAGACATGAAAACAGAGGTTTGTCTATCTTACTTGATCTGAAAATGAACCGGCTTTTGTTCTAACATCATGAAGATAGCTTAGCCTCAGACACGGATCTTGTTAATGACACTACCACCAATTGGATATCAAGTCAAAATGCGAATAGACGCATGCCTAAGATCTAGGAGGGCAAGAGCATTGCAACAGATTTTTACTGTTGAGCACAATGACAGCTTGTGTTCCAAAATGCTTTTCAACTTCAAAAAAATTGGACAATAAAGAACATACAGTCCTTCATATTTCCAATTTTATTGGATGCCACCAAACAGACATAATCCTTCATAGTTCAAACAGATTATCACATTCCCTAGTTTTCATGTTTTTCTTTCTCAAACTCATAATAAGAAACAGTTGCCAGGCAAACCAATGCAAAGAATTTGTTCATCTGTCCTTAACCCTCGCCATCCACAAAGTGTAAAAGTTCCTTCAGTTATATCAAAAAAAAAAAGACAGAAGAAGAAGAAGAAGAAAGAAAGAAAGAAAAATCATAATAATCAACTATTCTGGAATTAGCAATTCCTTGTTTAATGATATAACTAATTAACCATGAGATGCATTTGCCAAGGGAAGAAATGATTGGGAAGGATAAAGGGAAAGAATAACATCACATTGCATGAATCAACTACATATTTGTGTATCAATTTTCAAAATTATCGTAATGCTTTACAATGGCAAAATAATCAAGCAATGTGGGGATACATATCGCAAACTGACAGTCCAACCTTCTATAGGTGGCAAAATCAGCAAAGAAAAATTTCTGCAATGAATTATTATTGGCTGTGTCATATGAATGAATTTTTTCAGGCAGTGACTTGATGCCAGATCTGTTTCGTTTACATAAAGAAATAATAAAAAGGGTAAAGGAAAGAAATCATAGTGCACAACATCACAATTAGAATGAAGCAGGGTGAGAAGAATAGCAAAATCTGGAAAGAGAATTGCTGCATGCTCCACAATGTTGCATTCTGTCGTATCCATGCAAATTTTTGATACTTGTGATCCTGTAGCTGACCAGCCCAAAGTAACCCTATATGATTTTGTCAGTGTACAGGCTCTACAAACTCCAATCTTGTGCCTTTACCAGAAACAGTATATGCTGGATCAATAATTGTAGTTTCTACCAAGTAGTGAATGTAAGTTTGGCTTTCACCTGATAGTAGCCCCAGCAGTTGTTATGAGAATTTTTTCCTCCCCGAAGTGTTTGATGCACCAATGTACATCAATGAAACAATAAAATGTATAAAATTATTCTTTTATCTGCTGCTCTGCTGTTTTTCGCATATGCAACCGGGCAGAGGGTTCGCATAGAAGCTCTCTTCCAGCTTCGGAATTTCTCCAGGCTCCCTCAAATATGGAGCTCCAATTCGATCTTTGTGCAGTTTCTTCACTTTAGAGCTGAATTTCTTCCAAGAGATCTTTCCTTCATCAAAGTCATCGATCAGTTTCACAAAATTCAACCTGCATAAAGAGCACAGCTTTCAGATAATGCAGCCTATTTTTATCAACAAATAAACGGGGTAACAAGCAGATGGAAATACAGAGGAAACTATTGGATCGATATGATTGAAGAATTCTACAATTATCAGTCCATTAAAAAGTTCAACCAGAGGAACTGACAAATTTCAGTAATTAAGTAATAGAAGGACCTTTGTAATTGTAGCAACCTTTTTAAAGATGTTAAACATGCACATCAAGAACACAACAGCTCTACAAAAAGATCGATCCAACAAGGGTTCCAGCATATGGTAATGTAAAGTTGTTATAAGACACCTGACTCATTTTATGACAGAAGCAATTCTATCCGAGTGTGGAAGAATTTGTGTAACTATTTAAGTGTTACTGTTCAATTCCATCAACCGGTAATAATTACCTCAGTTAAAGGTGTGAACTGAGGTATATATCAGGCATCATCAAAAAATTTATAATGACAATTTAAAAATAGAAATTCACGATACTCCAGAGAGGGGTGCAATTCCAAAGGTGAGAATTGACGAAAACACAATTCCCAAAATCAAACATGACCATCACACTTCAATATCATATCTACACCAGGTATTTCAATAATATGCCAAACAAATGAAGCATAATGACATTGCAGAACAACTTTTTTCTCACCTATGCATTTTCAATTTCACAAAGTGAAAAGAGGGGATAAGTTGATGAATTACCTATCTGGGTTGATGGTTTTCTGAAGTTCTCGAAGCGCCTGTGGCCCTGAACAGCCTTTGCCATATTTCCATCGTAAGTGTAAACAAAACATCACTCTGAAGAGCAACAACATAGTCCAAACCAGCAAGCATGTTTTGGTGATTTCTGAAGGGTCCAAGTTCCTCTTCAGTAGAAAGAGTTGAATGGGAGTAAATGTTCGGAAAATCATCTAACAGATACTTCATGCTACCATTTCCATAAGCTTCACCAGCCACCAGGTATATTCTTGTGTTCAATGGGAACCCTAGTCCTTTAAGAAGAAGGGAAGTTTCTCTGGGTGTCAGAGGGCAACCACCCAGCTTCCTTCTCTCAGTTCCATTGATCTCCTTCTCTTTCCAGTGGCTTACTTCATAACGCATTTGACGAAGCTCCTCCTCTTCTTCAGTTGTCAAATTATGACTACAACCTGTAAATGCCAACATGTCCTTCTCATACCTGCAAAAGGTGAAAAAACACTTATCAGAACAAAGAATATGATTATGTACCAAAACAAAAAGAAGATTAAACTATCGACCTTTTCCAAGGAGATTGTTTGATTCCTAAATGAATTCTAACAATGAAAACTACTGGCATCCAGGCTTATCATGTTTCTGTAGTGATGGCACCACAGGACTTAAAGGTCAGAAATTGTCAACAAACAAGAAATATAAAATAATAAATACCCTGAAGCAGCACGTTACGTAAATGATATGGCACTGTCATGTAAACATTTAACAATAAATTTATAGCATGAAATTATGTAAACTATAAGTTGTACCACATGATAATGAAGAAAACGTCCTGGGAATAATCTGTTCCACCGAAAATTGGTTGCTTAAACATGACCTTATTGTTGAAGAACATTTTGCCACACAAGCACGTATGATGAGCATGGATAAGCGGTAGATCGGGAATGGTAGAACCAGGATAAGAGTGATTACATTAAGCTAAGTGCAAGGATTGTAGCAATTTGGGACAAACCAATACTGAAACAAAGAAGATGGCAGCATCTGCAATAATTATCTAAGCAAGCTACTCAACAAGGGATTGATTTGTTTGAAGGGTCAAGAAAGAGGGGAAAAAGACTTAACAAGATAACAGGGATAGAACTTGCGAGAAACGATTATGAAAAGCTTGCTTTTGACAATGATGTAACCCTTAATAGGAAACATTAGCAAAGAAAAGTTTTATAACGTTGAACCCAAAAATTTGGGACCCAGCTTGATGGTTATGATTTACTACTACAGGTTTCCAAGGACCAAATCAATGTATCATTTTAGCTACTAACTATTTCAAATGATTAAAACAATATTCCTTGAGAACATAACAGAGCAAGATGCTACAATTGCTAAATATCTGCTGTTTTTCATAAGTGACGACTAATATATACTTGTGGTAGATAACATCTTGGATCCAAATAAATCATAGCAGATATGGAATTAAGGGCTAGAGGACAATTGAAGTCTATCTTCATTGGAGCAAAAAAATTAGTCACTGTTGGAGCTGAAGATCTTAGTTTAAATGCAGACTACAATTTTAAACAATAACTTAGCTGGAAAAGTTAAGCTGCAGCAGAAGGGATGAAGCAAAGTAAATAAATAAATATCAACAAAGATATCTTAAAAGTTCAGGGCCCTGAGAGCAAAAATAAGTAAACAATGAGCACCAAAATGTAAGAGCTGACCTAGAATATCCCAGGAGACTGTAACATACACAAGGGAAAGGATACAAAGTGAAAGAGATAGATAGGTCAGGTCAGGTCACTGTAGAAAGTGAAGTGAAGCGGATAGATGAGTAGGTCTCATAGAGAACGGAATTGGAGAACAAAATTACGGCTGATGAGCATTGGTCAGAAACTTTTCAACCTCAGCTAATGCTTATAAGGAATGGTCACTAATTTCTATAAACATTAATGCCTAAATAAGGAATATGTGCGAAAAATTGTGCAATATCACATCCTAGAAGGAAATCGTGAAAGAATTTTCAAGTTTGAAAAACAGGTTCAACCGCAAGAAATTCTGGAAAATGGTCCCTATGTGCTCTTGAGATGTTAGAGGGCAATGAGCAAAGAAACACCTTTGAAAAAGCTGAGAACCTTCAAGCAAAAGGTTAAAAGTGAGGAATGAAGGATCAGGGTATGCATTTCGGAATGAACTAACGTAACAGGTCAAGTATTATAATTTGTTATTTTTTGGAGGGAGGAGTGGGACAGTGGGGGTTGACACAGAAAGATTTGTTGGTGCCAAAGGATGACTGGTGAGATAGTTTTGCAGAGTATTGAATCTATAATTATGAATAAGTTTAGAACTTAACAAACTAATCTGTGCAATAAAGGCATTGTGAACAAATTGCATCAATAGAATGACTTGCTAATTCAAAGTATCTAACTGAATATTAGGAAGAACGAAAGCTTGCACTGCAGAAAAGCCCGGCTTAAAGGGTAAGCAACATGGGGACAAAATGAGAACTTAGGGATTTGAGCACAAAAAAATTGCAGAGTGCACGAAACTACATTAAAACTTGCCTTAAGTGGAGAGCAAGATACGGACTTCCACCTTCACGCATCCTTGAAATTAATGTCGCCCCTAGTTCTTCAATTGGTGATGAATATTTTAATGCTCTGTAATTTGCACGGCACCTCAGTTTCTGGATAGAACCAGGAAGCCCATTGTTTGCAAGTCGGGAATCTGTATGAGTAAAGTATATAACTTTGTGTTGTTTCAGAAGTGGGAGAATATCTGCTTTATAATAATTAGCCTGCAGCAGAACAACTGAATTAGTCAGGGAGAGTCCAGTTCAAATAATCAAGAAATCGATAATTCATGTTCTGCTTGATATTCGATCTTAACCTTAGACCAAGATATTGGAGTCTTCACTAAAGGTTCCATTTCTGCATAAGCAGCAGGCAATGTTTCAAGTATATGAATATCATCCTTCAAGGTCTTTATGAAATGCCTCCAATCAAAGAGATCCTTGAAGCCACTGCGATACCAGGCAGGAATACTTTAAAAGTCTTTCATTTAACAAGAATCTCTGCAATATATAAAAATGACTGACACAATTGCAATTTTCTTTCCAAAATACCTGTCATCTGCCCAATAGGAGTTATGGTCAAGTGAAGGAAGAACAAGAGTTGCCTTCATAATCTTAGCCACAGCTACCATATCGCAGATCTGCATTCCAAAATATAATTCATTAGGGTCTTGTGCCATAATATCTCAACACAAAACCAGTGGAAGCTGGAAAACAGTAAGCAGACCCCGAATCTCATCTGATTCAAACCCCATTTGCATTGATGAGGATGTAACCATTTGTCTTGGCATCCAACTCTGCAAAACCAGAAGGAATGTATCATGTTGATTAAAGAATGAACAGGTAAACGTAAAGAAGTAAAGAATCTTAGTGTTCAGCAGAAAACATGAGAAATATAAGAGATCCAATTGGGTAGCTTACTTTTGGGACGACCTGAATGGTCAATGCACGGTGTAAAATTTTCACTGTTTGGCTTGGCCCAAATGCCTGAGTACTGTGTGAAAGCATTATTTTTGTTACCAAATCAATCAAAGACTTGTAGGTTTTTCAGGAATTATAATTGATGAAAATAATGACTTGCCTCAACTACAATATTTCGACTTCCACCCTTGCTTGATGATACGGTCATAAGCGTTCTCTCACCATCACTTCTATGACCAGTAAATTGACTGCTAGATTGATCCTAGCAAACATAAGGCCAGATTATAAATGAGAGCATTTTTAGCAGATTATATCTACTAATTATTCTATTCAATATAAACATTTAAATGTTCTCCAAGCTACACAAAAAGAAGGGCATAAATCTGAAAAAAAGAAGTGTTGACAAAGAGAAGTGGGATAAAATTTGCAAATACAGAAGAAATGAGATGTCAAGAAGCAACAATGTCAGACAAGAACTTCAGCAAATTCAACATGCTTCAATGACAACAATTGGAAGAAGCTGATAAAAAGCATCATAGTACTAGTTCTGTCATCAAACAACTTAGGCTTTTCCACTAAAGCAGACCAATGGCCAGAAGAAGTTGATAGGTAACATTATAAATTTATAATATCACTTTTGTCATCAAACAACTCAAGCTTTTAGGCTACAAGACAAGGCACGGGCTTTGAAGGTTTATAGGTTACCTTTTCTTGCCAAAGTATCCAGTTAGCAATTTCATTCAATCTTTAAAATATGGCCACTGAGGCAGCTGCCAAAGGCTCTTACCTTAATGTATTGCATCTATGAGGCATGGACATGGATACCATGTATGGATATGCTAATATAGAGAATCTTAAAACATAGGATATGGCATGACTAGGATACAGAATAAAGTACATGTATTTTATCAATAAAATCAAATAGTATCTACAAAACATATGGAGCTATGAAACAGTATTGTCCATACTTTGTGCAATAGCATTAACTTCCACAAACTCATCATGCATTCATCATTCAAATTCAAACACCCAACCTATATTCCATAGTCCATACAATAATATGTTAACACCATAACCTCCAAATAACCATTCATTATTAAAGGTTAACATTCGTAAAAAGAAATAAAAAATTAAGAAAAATCCCTCTGCCTGATCCTCTGAGGTCAATAACTATCTTGAGTGTATCTGAAAATTATCAGAAGTGTTTTTTTATGATGAAAAAGAGGATACTTATTACAAATATCATATATGTATCCTAAATGTATCCTATGAGTATCAATATTTGATACCCAGCAGATATGGACATGGCATTGAACTTGAAATATATATGCTCCCGAATTTTGCATCATTTTTGAGTATGGAGGATCAGATTGGTTATGAATTATCACCCGTTGTTGCCAAGTTGGTACTTTGCATTGACTTGATACATCTCATTTGATATGATATGTTTCATTTTCTAGATTATAACTATTTTTATGTCTCTCTTAGTATTCTTTTTCTTTGTTGCATGCATTTGTTGACAGTTGGGCACTTGTCTGTATAGGCATCCACTTAGAAGTGCTAGGCAGGCCCTAGCCACCTATTTATCACCTAGGTCTTCTAAAACATTGATTTCACACAACCCAAAAAGGCACCTAAGATTTAGGTTTTGTACCAACCAAATAAGTTATTATTCTCGAGAAAAGAAAAACTAGATTCTGATCAGACATCTGACCTCAAGCCTTCCATGCTCATTATTCATGTTATTACAACCAAACTATGCTTCCATTTCTTTTTCTTGAACAAAGAAAGTTAATTGACCAACCCAACATCAAGCATTATTTTATATTTCACTTAAAAATATCAGTTTTGATTTCTCAAATTCCAAGAGAAAAATTCAATATACCATCCCTCAGCTTTGATCAAGATGTAGAAAGAGAATCGGAATCCCTTGGAACTGTCAGAGTGCATCAATATCTTCTTGTCCGGGCCTTCCATTAAACTTTGACTTACAAATCATATTTACCTTGAAATCATAAGTTTCAAAATGGAATTCACAAATTTCAAAGAAGTGCCATGTTTCAAGGTCCATGTAAAAGGGTGTCTCGATGCAAATGTTCCCACAGGGTCAGATACATGTAACCTTATCCTCGCACGATGATAGGCTATTTCCATGTTTCGGGCCCATAATACCCAGGCCACAACAGAGCAACCTTACTGTTGCGCCAAAGCCAGCCATCTAATTTTTAGTCCACATGATTTTCAATTTTTCATGATGGTAGTTTCTATTTTGGTGGTTGAGACCACTCAACTCAGTGATGATGTTGAGACACAGAACAATGCATGTTCCAAGATCAAGCTTTGCACCACAAATTTGAATGATCTTTTCTATTAGAGTCAAATAGATTGTACTGAATCTAAATCTAGAATATCAAGAAGATGGACAGTTTCAAACTTTCAGTCAACCTCTAGTAATAGAAAAATGATCCAGTCACTTGACAGTGAACATACCATACATTAAGAACACATGATCTAATGTTTTAAGAACATACCACAACCAAAAAAGTCAAACAATCATACTGTTCAGATTTGCTGCCTTTTTGTTCCAAGCAACAAAATATATCACCTGCACTGATCAAGGCCCAGATCTTGAAGCACTTTCTTAGAGCAGTGCCTATCCCAATTTCCGACGATGAAGCCAGTGGCTTGACCTCCAATAACGTTGAGATAATATAATATGAATTCATTTTGCCAGTCATGTGGATGGCTAAAAAATTACAAGAAAATAGTGAAATTATCCAACATTAAATGTTTAATCTTGAAAATATTAAACAAATAGCTAGATAAGTTATCTCACTACCCAGTTCATAAAACCTTCTAAATATTAAATGACAACAAAAGCAGGATCAAGTTTTCCCATTTTCACTTGTGAAACGGGGGAAATAAAAATGAAAAACGTGATACAAAGAAGAAAAGTAGCACAAACCAAGAATTTGCACCCAAAATTTCATTATTAGGAGAAAAAGAAGTGGAATCTCGTCGAACAATCAAAAGCTAATCTTCCGCCCAATCCAAAATTATGAGCATCACCGTGTGAACAATAACTGAAAACAGTAGATTGCTTCTAAGAATGAGGCCTGACCTGATAACGTCCGCTTTTTTTGATCCCTGGAAGCCCAAGCCAACCACCAGCGCAGATCTTCACAATCCCAAGCAGAAAGCACGCGCTACAGAACGCAAAGAACAGCAGGTTCTTGATCCTCCTCCTCTCCCGGAACCCTAGCTCCGCCGCACCGCCCGGGTGCTTCTTGAATAGCCCCTTCCCCAGCAGCAGCACGCCCAAACGGACGGTCTGATTGTGGTGGAGGTGGCCGCCACCCTGCCACCTCTCCGCCGCCGCCGGCAGCTCCGCCCCTCCCGGCGGGCTCCCGGGGTTCTCGCCCGGCGACCTCGGTGAGTTGATCTGAAGTTCGATCTCCCCGTTCCCGCCTCGCTTGAAGGAGTGCGCCCTCCGCGTCATCGACCCGGCATACCGCGGGCTGTTGACTCGCTGGTGGTGGGAGACGCCATCGCCGCCGGAGTTGTTATTGCCGCCGTGGTGGTGCTGTTGATATCCCATCACAAAGAGAGAGAGAGAGAGATATATATAGAGAGAGAGAGGAGGATCGTAGGGTTAGGTATTTCTAGGTTTGGTTCTTTTAAGGGA
>KE505033.1:581478-592375 GCA_000441515.1 Elaeis oleifera | reverse complement strand
AACTTGGCTGTTAATGATTGTAAGTAACATATTTTATTATATTTCAAAATATAGTTAGTTACATTGGCTGTTGGTTTACTCTCATTGACACAAGTCATTGCTTTTTACTTTCAAGAGAATGGTCGCAAAGTCACCACTATTTGTTACGGAAATAATATAATAGGAGGGGCCACCAAAGAGAACACTCAAAAAAAAAAAAAGGGAAAGTTTAATAAAGCAAGAGAGAGAGAGAGAGAGAGAGAGAGAGATTGTTGTTCTTATCCTTTCATGGTGACACTTTTGGATAGGCCAAATGACAGTATTTTGGATCTATGGTTCTTTAGTGTTGTTTTCAACAAATTGGTATAAGTTTGATGGCCACTTATAATTTATCAAAGTAAGTTATATTTAAAAAAAAATCATTTGTAGCTCGGCTCTCAATAGTAGGATAGGACTAAATATTGATTATGATATCTGTTATCTATCTTTCTCTCTTTTTTTTATGGATTGAACATGCTATTGGATTTGGGATGGATCTTCGTATGGAAAATGATTCACCTTCTTTTATGATGCAACTGTTGGATGGCACAATAGTTACTTTGAAATGTATGCAAGTTTGAAAAAATATTTGTGTGCATTGAGACCTGTGCAAAATGAGATTCAATGGTTAGCATTGCTAAAGAAAATTCATCACTTTTTTTGTAAGAAAGACAATCTGCACACCATGCTAATTAAGCCTTCTATATATCATGCAATATATCATTGTTGGAGAACCAACCCTCTTCGATCGATGCATGAACCTGAGAGGAGATTGCTCTATATTTTTTAAACAATGCTTGGTGCAAAGTGTGACCCTCCATTTATGAACCTATAATCTTTGGAAATACCAAAACCAAGCTTATGTTGTAAATATTTGCCAATATCCAAGTTTGACATGATCGCAAATAATTCACTACAAGAATCTAACAGTTTAGAGACAGACATTTAGCAACGTCTAAGATCAGTTGGTATGCCGTCATTAATAGTGACGGAATCGTGACAACATAGTAACAAACTATAAAAGTTGTCGCTGAAACACTCACAGGTGCATTAGTGACTAATTCGTGATGGATTCGTAACGGTTATAAAATTTACAATAGCAATGGAATATGGATTAAAAAATATCCATCACTATAATTGGCCTGTAATTTTCACATATTTTGTAACAGTATAGTGACAGAATAGCAATACTTCCTGATAAAAGAGAGACAGAATAGCGACCACATAGTGACAACACTCAAACATCATTGTTGTAGCACTCGCAGGTGATCTAGCGATAGATTTGTGACAGAATAATGACCGCTATATGATTCATAATAGCGAGAAAATGATGACGGATATGTTTCAGTCACTAAAATTGTCGTGTAATTGCCACGTAATATTAGAAACGGTGTAGTAACAGAATAACAATACTTCCTAATAAAGGAGAGAAGGAACAGCGACAACATAGTGACAACACTCAAACATTGTCACTATAGCACTTGCAGGTGACCTAGCGACAGATTTGTGATGGAATAATGATCGCTATATGATTCATTATAATGATGGAATTGTGACGGATATGCATCAGTCGCTAAAATTGACATACAATTATCATGTAATTTTAGTAATGGCGCAGCGACAAAATAGCGATACTGTCCTGATAAAGAAGAGACGGAACAGCGACAACATAGTAACAACACTCAAACAGCGACAACGTAGTGACAACATAGTAGGACAAGGCTAAAATATTGATTATGATATCTATTATCTATCTTCCCCTCTTTTTTATGGATTGAACATGCTATTGGATTTGGGATGGATCTTTTGTGTAGAAGAACGATTCACCTCCTTCTATGATGCAACCATTGGATGGCACAATAGCTACTTTGAAATGTATGTATGCAAGTTTGAAGAAATGTTTGTGTGCATTGAGAGCTGTGCAAAACGAGATCTAATGATTAGCATTGCAAAAGAAGATTCATCACTTTTTTCGCAAGAAAGACACAATCTGCACACCATGCTAATTAAGCCTTCTATCGTGCAATATATCATTGTTGGAGAACCAACCTTCTTCGATTGATGCATGAACCTGAGAGGACATTGCTCTATATTTTTAAACAATGCTTGGTGCAAAGTGTGACCCTCCATTTATGAACTTATAATCTTTGAAAACACCAAACCAAGCTTATGTTGCAGACATTTGCCAATATCCAAGTTTGACATGGTTGCAAATAAGACTTGGTAATTGGAAACACTTTTCCACGGCACATGCATGATGGTGAGATTTCATATCCGAAAATGGAAGGTGACATCTACATGCTTGCATGTGTTATGTGCTAGACCATGCCCTTCAATTTTCATCTGCAAAAAAGAACAGGAAAAGTCAATACATGCGCATGATCGCATAGATGTTAGACTGGTTAAACATATGATATTATCAAAGTAGTTAGAAGGAAAGACCATATCAGGAATCACAAAGGTTTTGTTTATATAATAGACAACCGTGTTGAATTAATAAAACTATTGTTCTGCTTCAGACTTGAAACATTCTTCTCCCTTGCCAATGTTTGTTGTACCAATACTTTATTACTTGAGGTGCTTTTAACCTTGAGAGGTTCAGAAGCAAACTTGGTCACGCTAGTCATACACATTAGAACATGTTTTTGACCAACTGTGATTCTAATCCCTTTTTTTTCTTTTTTTTTTTAAAGAATGCATTTCCCTTTTAGTTCTAATAATCAGAAAGCTACCTCCCTTAGCGTCATAAAGGTGACCACCTGGCAGTAACAAGAAAGAGCAGAGGAGGTATATTCCATGTTAGAATATACTTGCACTTGGATTAGCAATACATCAGTGTAGAAGTTAGATCATAAAATTCATAGTCACAAGTTCTCTATATCCACTTTTGCTGAACCATTGAGCTCTGCCAGGAATCAAAAGCGACCCAAGTCTGTAAAGCCAGTTCCAAGTATATGGTATGGTACCGGTTGTTCCTGTCACTGCTAAAATAAAAGAAGTCATCCAACAAGACGAGATGGCTCCACCACTGAAAGGTTATTTTGCAAGTGGGTAGTTGAGAAAGAGATGACTTGGGAGTTATGGATGCATTTAGTAGTTAGAAAATTGTAGCAATGTAAATTGAAAGATAAATGCTTGACGTTCCAGTCACCCACCAATTTTTAAAGCATACATAAATAAATTCTGGCTTGTGGGACACCATCCACTAGAAAGATCCATCAATTAGACAACCAAGAGTCACCAATTGGAACAAGTTTACATGCATGAGCACTAATGCAAGCCCAAGTGCCTATCATCACCAAAAAATGATGGCTAAGCCTCACATAAATTAAAGAACACCTTCAGTCTCCATCAAGACCAGCAAGGGGCCATAGTTGCTTCAGAAGACAGTAGTTATTTTGGCTTTTGTGAATGGTCCATGAAAGCTATATCATAGCTCCCAAAACAGAAAAAGAAGTGATGGGGAATCAGTGAAGTCAAGCAAATGGTGGCCCATGGTATCCAAAGGAAACCTGTTGACAGCTTTGTCTGTAGGAAAATATGCCTACCAAATGGAGCCAATTACACCTATGACAAATGGGCCATGATCCACAATGAAGAGCTAATCATGAGTGTGATTGATGCAAATGTCCAGACACCAAATTGATGGTTGTATCCAAATCAAGAGGTTTGGCGAGAAGTATGAGATTCCTGCATTCAGTGAACTAGCCCACTGATTGTTGGACCAAGTCAGCCAGGACTTGAGGCTTCTGTTAGGAGCTTTCTATGGCCAAGCTCCTTACTATTAACATGTTCGACAAGTTCTATTGAAGCCTTGCACTTCTCATGTCAATTAGTACAGGCATTGAGAAAAGAACAATAAGAACAACTGTTCAAGATTCTTAGGTTGCTCACAGGTGGCTGTTCCAAATCGACAATGAGAAGATCCCCACGAGAACATGACAACTTCGTAAAACTGTCAGTATCCAAGAGATTGAGACACCAAATAAGTGCCTTACTTGCAGCTACCTGTTCATATCACTGCAGAATATCTCCACAGGGAATGGTCATAAGAGTGTGGAGGTACATAAACACAGATGACATAGCACTGGTTGAAGAAGACTCGAAAATCAGTAGAGCGGTTAAAAGAGAAGAAACAGTTGATCAACTAAAAAAGGGTGGAATCCATGTTGTAATCGAAGAAACACCACTTAGAATGGGACTGTTTCGAGGACTTCAGTTGCATGTGTTCTACTTTTCTTCCTTGTTCAACCTTTTTCATGAACTCTTTTTTCTGTGTCCTCCCAATTGTTGCTTGCTAGAAAAGGAGAGGCCTAACAATAAGAATAATTCAGTTAATGCAAAGACCTGACACAATTTCTGTAGTCGAATCAGAATTCAAGGTGGTTATTGATCTTTCAGAACAGTTATTACTTACTAGTACCAACAAAAAGGGTGACACAAATCTTATTCATAAGCAACTGTACAGCAGTACCAAAAATGCAATCTCACACAAAAGATCATGCCTAAGTAGTTTGAATCAAAAAGTATGGAATCAGAGAAGTGACACTCGAATCAATTAGATTGCGGGAGCACTGATGAAGTGTCTGTAAGTTAATAAAGCCTACAATTATTTTAGTGCAAGCTTATAACAATTAAGATCCATAATTTGGAAAATGATTTTTTTATTACAATAAATCTTGTCTAAGCTTTCTACACAACAGAAATAGTAGATGAACAGGAATACTGAAAAGAATAACATGTTTATCAAGATAAGGTTGCTGTAACAGTTGTTGCAATATCAAATGCTTGGCTCAGGTTGGGGTTTCTGTTCTCTTTCCCATCTTGATCTTCAAGTCTTTTGTTATTTCTCCATCCCATTAAATGACAGATTTGGAGATCCAACAGTTGCAAGAACATATAGCACAACTACAAGCGGAGCATGATCATGCTGTAGGCTTTGATTTCCACCTTAAAGGACCAAACCGGGAGGATGATGTGCCATCGGATATTCCTTCTAAGCATCTCATCAACTCTTCCACCACCATTGTCTAGATCAAGAGCTGGCTTGTCTCCCCCTGCTTAATGAGAGTTGCGCAAGACCATGATAGGCTCTTCAACATCAAAGCCGAGCTTCCTGAATTTTACAGCAGGCTCAATCCAGACGGCTTCCTCGATTGGATCACCACCGTCGAGAGATTGTTTGAAGTTATGGATGATCCTGACAACAAGAAGGTAAAGATCGTGGCCTTAAAATTATGAGGTTATGCATTTAACTGGCAAAAGAATATCCAACACTCTCAGGTGAGTATTATAAAATGAAAATAAATGATTGGCCAAAGACGGAGAAGCATCTAGGCTGCAATTTTATTCCCGAAGATCACTCTCGCTTTCTTTATCAATCTTATATGAATTTTAGACAGGACAAATGGAGCACCCAAATATAAATCTTGATGAATGAAAGCAAACATAGATTAAGAAAATAAATCTTGAAAATATGATAAAATCAGGGTGATATCCATAAAATCCTTTGAAGCATCCAACATCAAGATTAATAAGAAGTCCTATCTAATTAAGAGGAGATTATTCTTGCAACCACCTTCCACATATGCACCAAATCAAATCCTAGTATACTGGGTATTTTTTTTCTTTCTTATTTGTAAAACTCTTTACTTTTCAATAAGAATTGAATGGGACATATTGGTCAGTAGGTTCTAGGGATCCTATAATTATAGATAGAAATGCCTAGTCATTGTACAAGGCATCTTGAATTGAACAAAATTTCTAGTTTTCTTCTTCATTGTTATGAGTTTGAGAGTTCTTTATTATTGCTTCTTACTCCAATGTTGCTACTCTATTATTGGATAAATCTTCTTGCTCAAGAAAAAAGATCACCTGTGTACTACTTAACTAACTACACACAAACCCATGCTTAGTCTAAAATTTCAAACTCCTTACGGATTTAGTCAGGACACCTTAGCTTAGTTCACTTATGTTGGCTCAAGCAATACTAAGTTGTAAAAGAAGTTTGTATCCAATAAACTACATAGGTGTGATAACAATGATGCGAAAACTTTCTTATTCTCAGAACACCCTAACCTAAATACCTTCATATTGTTTCAAAATTAATTCTCAAACACACGTTTAGACCTCCTCAATGTTCTTATCATAGAATTATCATCTTAATCAAATAGAAGTCTGATAATGCTTCCCTCTTCATCGATCCTACCACCTTATTAAAGTTCTTTCTTTTTTCTTATTTTTTAAGCAATACATAGAATTTGAATCATAGACCTCTTGAAGGACAAGCTCTTAAGAGAGAGTTGTCAAACAACTGAGCTAATAGTTTTTGGCCACTTTATTATCTTTCTCAAGTCTCGTAAAGAATCAAGTAATATCAAAATCTGAATTTCTAAATCTTGATGAAAATTAAGAAACACTAATAGATCTAAACTGAGTAAGTCAAAAAGCTATGTGCATCTTGATAATTCTTAAGAAATTTTAACCTTATTACTAAATCAAGAACATCCATAAAGATTATCCAAATGCAGAAATCAATGGCATAATCATACCAAAGTTGCACGGACAACTAATACGAGACTTTAAATCTTAATAAAGCACCCCAGAAGAGAACATTATTTGAGACAAGTGAAAATCAAATAAGGCACAAATCATTCAGCATAAAATGATGGCAAAACAAAGATGTATATGATCTTAGTCAGCCTCTACAACCTTGTTGGTTCTATTCATCATCATACATGATGTATGCCACCTCTCTTTCAGCCCCCTTTGCAGTTTTCCTCATGATGTTGTACTACTTACTATCTAATTTTGCTCACTTACCGGAATTAGAACACCAAGACTGTCATGGCAAACACACTCTCATCAGTATCAATTCTGGCAGTTGGAGAGAGACCAATCTTGTGAGTCCTCTGGCCCCTTTCTCATCCTTCATAAAAAGGGATTTACCAAATTCTCAAATAGAACTCAAGATATCAAATTGATGAAACTGGGGAAAGGAAGCACCATTTTGAATCACATGACAATCAGTGAGATGAAACATAGAACAAAACTAAAACTCCAAATTAAAAGTAGATGTTGTTTCAAGGTTCTCCTCTTCAATCATGATCCTAGTGGTTGCTTTGTGGGATTAAGCATCTATGAGAATGTTCCTCAAGTCTCTTGTTTATATCTTAAATAAAACAATTCTCTTGCTTTCTTCCTATATTGCTAGCACCAATCAACAATATGCCTAAACCTCAAAAACCATCAAATATATTAGGTCTGAGGAATTTATAAGGAGATGAATAAACATATAAAGTTTGATTTTCCAAATGAGATGAGCGTTTAGTAAATCCAGATTTTGGCCCATGAAGATGTTCCAAATGAAGCACGTTGTATGAGGGGATGGAAGTAGGCGAAAGTGGTATAGATAATATCTGTCTAGATCCGTTTGCATATCCGAATCCATCAAGATATAGACAAAAATTGAAGAATCTGACTAATATCCATATCCATATCCGTCAAAGAAAAATGGATATGGATATACAACTATCCGATCCGTATCTAAATATTTGAATCTACGTGTAACCTTATATAATTTTATATAGCACTTATTAATTTTTAAGAAAATATACAACCATATAAACATGCCGTTAACTTAATTTATCATCTACTTAGTAATATCTTTGATTTTATAGTCATAAAATTTAATTATCTAAATTATATCCATAATTATATCCATATTTTCAATATCTGAATTATATCCGTATCCGTTTAAAACAAATATAGATATGAATTTTTACATCCGAATAATATCCGTATCCATATTTGTATTCGTCAGATAAAACAAATATGGATATGGATATGCTGGTATCTGATCCATATCCGATCCAGTTTCAGCGCTAGATGGGAGGAAGGATCATGGAGCTGCACATTATAATGACATGATATGAGAGTGAGAGAGAGAGAGGAGAGGGAGGGAGGGAGGTGCCAAATTTAATACTGCTAATTAAAAGGGAATGGATGGATTGGGTTTCAGATAGATAGAGAAGGAGAGGAGGTGCTGAGAAGAGAGACGATTAGCAAACTTTGCAACTGAAGTCTTCATTATTTTTCTTTAACTGAATAAATGGATGAATATATTTAGAATCTTCGGTTGGGCTTACTTTCAGCCATATATATCAATAAATAGGAGTTAGAGAAATAGGAGAGAGAGAGAGAGGATGAGGAGCACACAGAGAGAAGTAGCTTAATTTTTTCTTATCTTGTATTTATCACTTTAAATTTTATTAGTTTAATAAGGAATTTAATCATTTCAAGGGGTATGATCAAAGATTTCTACTAAGACCAAAACTTCTACTATTGCTTTTAGAAGTACTATTGATGAAAAAACATTTTTCCATTTCTTTGATTCTTTTGATAAATTACAAACTTGTGATACACCATGGGACATTGATTTTGTTTCCACACTTAATAGAATTTATTATATTGTAAATGATCAAATATATACAGCAAGTAAATATTTCAACTCTTAATTATTGAAGTATAAAAGTAAATTTAAGCCCTTAGAGTATGATATAAATATAAAAATTGATGAAGTTGGAGCAAGAGTTAAAACAACAGCTAAAATTACATGCTTGTAGTTGGATTAGATAAACCCTGAGACCCTCCAAACAATCTAATAATAAAATTGCAACTTGGTTAAATAAATGTATCATAAAAATTTGCTTTTCTTAGTTACTTATAGTTAGTATTTATGCTATTAGTTAAAAGTTAAGTAATATTCATTTAAACAAACCAAAACTATTATTTAATTTTGTTAGTTTAGAATTTAGTTGCAACATTTTAAGTGTAGTATTGCCATTAATGCCCACATGCATTTGCACATGCACTTCAACTAGTTTTACAAAATACGGATTACATTTGAATTGGTTGATTTAGAAGCTTTAGCAATATGGGTTGCATGTGGGTTAGTTGGTTAGAAGCTGTAGAAATATGAAATAATATGAGTTAGATTAGTTGAAAGTCCTTTAATAAAATTTTAAATTTGACGCAAAATGGATCAAGTAATACATGTGCAATACAAGGCTTATATTTAGGTTTGAAATCTCAATTTAGTGCATAACTAATCTAAAAATTGATACTATCATAAACAACATCAGAGACTTTACCAAATAACTGAAAGTTCAGACAACATATTACTCTTTTAACAATGGCATTCTCCTGCATTTTAATAGTCCAATTGTAACCTATATCATTTACTGTGGGAATTTACTTTAGAAAGGAGCAATAGGAACTACTTAGACATTGCCCTGTTTAACATAAGCTGCACCAAGTAATATTAATATGAAAGACCAGTGTTGTCAAAAGCATAGTCTGGGCACCTAGACATTTCCCTTGGCAACTAGAGAGCCTAGGATCTATGCACTCTTATACTAAAAGATGTATACACTTCCTTTTTGTTTTCTTCTTTCTTTTACTTTATTTACACTGCATTGCTAAATAAATTTATTTTAAGTAAATTAGAGGTGAAAAATAACATAAGATATACTCACTTTGCTCATTTCTGTCATCATCTTTCCCAACCCAATGCCTTCTCTAACTGTCAATAGTAAGGCAAGTGAGTGACCCTCCACCAACTGTCATTTGCCCATCTTCATATGGCCCTCCAATTGGAGACTCTTATAGAGCTTTCCTATAGCCATTCAACTACCAACAACCCTTTAGTAGGCTGCTCAAAGCTGTTAAACCACCCAAAGGCCCCAAATTTTTTTATTTTTCCTACTTCTTTCCTTTCCTCCCTCTTTTCATGTTATTCCTCTTCTTCCCCTTCAGTTGAAAGATTCGTCCCTTTTCTTCTCCTTTTTATCTCTATTTTTTCTACTATGTTTTTTTTTTTGCTGTTATTTTTCTTCATTGTCAGTTCTCCTATTTATTGTAATCTTTTTCTAGAATGCAAATATGGGATTCCAATAATGACTTATGAGCTCCTTTATTATTTCTTAAGGATTGGCAAATTATTCCTGGTTCCAATATGCCCCTTATGGGGCATTTATCTTACCATACTGGTATGGAACCAAGCCAGTATCAAGTATTGCTACACTAAACTAACCCCAAACCAAGCATATCAACACTATACCAACATAGTAATGGTACAAGGTCTACTATTGAAATTGAGAATCTTACTTATGACTCATAAATCTTACTATGAAGTTAAGTCTAAATCAAGTCGAAGAGGGTCATATTGGTTTTTAATCATTTACTTTTTATATATTTCATCTTTTATTTAAATTTTATTAAATTTATGATCTTAGCTTATTGCTTCTGTCATCCTTTGGTTAAAAGTTCAACCATTTACAATCATTAACTATTTTTATCATACCTTGACTTGTAATATGATATTGAATTTTGGAAATATGATATTAGCTTGCCCATTCTGGACATTCATTTAACTTCCAAATCTTATCTTTAAAGAGTTAGGCTAGAATGCACCAGGTTGCATTTAGTCTCACATGCTTTCCAATAAAAATCAATGTTGAACCTCTCAACATAAAAACCACATTGTTGATCATGATCTATAGTGTATGAAATGCCTAGAGACCCAAAAAATCAGACAATTTTATGATCTTTTGGCCATGCATCCAATCGATGAAAATGGGCAGTTTTAATAGTATGATACCATGTTCTTGTTTGATCTCTAGTCTAGACTTATCTGAAATCTATATGTATCCTAAAATATTTAGATCTAAATTAATATTTTGGATCTGTAAACTATATAGTCTATGATCTACTGCACACACCGTTATATTGTTGTTGTTCATTTTGTGATTTCTTGATACATAGGCAACAGATATCATATATATATATATATATATATATATATATATATATATATATA
>KE505033.1:514140-526334 GCA_000441515.1 Elaeis oleifera | reverse complement strand
ATTATATTATATTATATTATTTTCTACTATACAATATCTTTTATTGTCATTTTATCATACCAAAAGTATTTTTTTATTTTAATTACCAAGCATATGTTAAAGTTCCAAAGTACTTTATAAATGTGGTTACCCAATAGCAAATAGTATTTTGTAAAAACTCTACTTTTCAAAGCTCTATTGCTCAAAAGCTCTACTTTCAAAAGTTTCAAAAATTCTACTGCCAACAGCAATCCCAAACAATGCCTTAATCAAATACATGCTGGTACTTGGATAATAAAAAATAACAATAATATAACAGAAAATAGCAAAACTAAGCTTTTTTTTTTTGTGAAAAAAAATATTGATGGCTAGTTTCAGCCAGTTTAGATTCAGTCTTGGCCAAAATAGATCTGTTTTAGGTGAAGTGTATATCAAATAATTCCATGAAACAATATCTTGGCATTTTGACTGAGCTTTTTAAGAAACTTGAGAGGTTGTAGATTCTCGCTTTGAATATATTCTTTTCCAAAAACTCATAGGTGACCTTTTTCTATCTCTGGATCTCATCTTGCCAATTCTGATGAATATTGACTACGACCTACACACTTATGTCAGGTTGCAGAACACACAGCTGTTGCCATTTCCCGGAAGTGTTACTCGAATTTACAAAATCTGGATCTTTCCTTCTGCCGCAAGATGACTGATGAAGCACTGGGATTGATTGTTGACAACTGCTCAAATCTCAGGATTCTTAAACTATTTGGATGCAACCAGGTATTTATAGCCATCCAATAACTTGATTCTTCGGAATGCTTGTCATATTTAAAGTGAGCTAGTGCTGTTTAAGGTTGCATTAAGCAGACAATCTACATGTCATTTAAATTGAACTTAAGACATGATAAATAATGTTTTATGCAGGTCACAGACACATTCTTGGATGGTCACTCAAATCCCCTTGTCACGATCATTGGATTGAGGGGGCATATATTACATCAAATTGAAATCCCCGATTTTTGTAAGGCAACTGCATCTATTTTCTGCAGCAGCTATATATATCTTTTGTCCTTGGATCACATTTACATGGCGGTGAGACAAATGGGGGTTGTGATCCAGACCGAAGCTTTTATATAGAGAAATCACATGAAAGTGGGTGATATTTGCATACTAGAATGAATAGATCTTTTCGAATGAAATGGTCCATATGTTTAGGTAATCATTTTTGATCTTTTTAGATTCATAAAACCCTATCTACTATTTTGATTCACATATCAATGTCATAGTCCTGATATACATCCAAGGATCTATGCATACATTGAGATTTTAGTGCAACCCTCGTGTATGGTCAATCTTTTTGCAATGATTTTGGCCTACAAATTCTATGAATTGGTGTAAAGCACACTTATATTTGATTTTTTTTTGTCTGCTTTATTACATTTTGATTTTCACTGATAAAATTTCTCAAACACTATTGAAATTTTGTTAATAGGACTTATAAAAGATCACATATAAAATTATGAAGATGCTACCAGATCTAGAATGTCCTGCGACTATTTATACCGAAGGAATTTTTTGATATTTGTAAAGTATGTTTTATTTATTTTGTTTACCGTGGCAAGTCAATGGCCTAATGGGATGGTGCTTTTATAGCTGTGGTGGTCTTGGCCTAGCTCTAAATAAATTCTTTTCCTTTTCCCCCTTTTAATAGGACATCTGTAGATCATTCAAAAGAGGTCCTTTTTAAAACGGACTACTAATTTGAAGATTTAACAGACTGCAGTATGTATAATGCGAGATTTGGTTAGATTGAGTGAACAAACTCTTTTATTTCCTCCAAAAGAATCAAGCTTTGGATTCTTTTCTGAAAATCTTAAAGGAAAATTCAGTGTGCATCGTGGGTGGTGTAGAAAATTTGATGTGGAGTATATCATTTTATGTGATTGGTCCATGTAGCCATCATTTTTCAACGCATATTTAATGTCTGTGGTTATATTTTTTCATTTAAAAATTTTGTACGACGAAAATATTTTTGTTCTTTAAAAAAATTATGAAATTCTATGGTATATTATAATTTTTATATGTAGAATGTCATGATATGGTTCAAAAATTATGATATCTGGTGGCATATTATGATATCATTCATCAAATTATGACTTCTTACATGTAGGATGTCATAATATAGTTCAAAATGTCATAATATAGAAGGAGTATTTTTGTCCAACTACTTTTCAATGCGCATTTAATGTCCGTAGTTCCGTCATTTTGTTTGAAAATTTTGAATAACGAAGATGCTTTTGCTTTTCGAAAAAAATTATAACATATTGTATCAAAATTATGATTTTTTGCGCGCAGGATGTGATAATATTAACATAAGATGTCATAATTTTTCAAAAGAGCATGGGTATTTCGTCATTCAAAATTTTTAACAAAAAAAAATGAAACTGCAGATATTAAATGCACGTTAGAAAGCGGTGGCTATATGGATAAATCATATAAAATGGTATATTTTACGTCGAATTTTTTTACACTATCTATGGTGCACAGAATTTCCCAAGCCTTAAAAGGAGCAATCCTCTGGCCCTAGGTTTTCTCATGAGGAGCCGTCAAAGAATTGGGCCATGTTTAGCTAAAGAAAGATCGGGCCACCTCCATTCCCACCACCACCATCACCACATGGTTGGGCTCTCTTCTTCCAACCATACCTTCTGGAAAGATTTTGTGAGGAATCATATAACCATGTATTTAGTCTTGCAACACACGATAAATATTAAATATAAATTTAATAATATTTTAGATTAATTTTTCGGATGAGATTTTGGATTGTGACAAGTAATATCAAAACAGGTATAGTCCATGACTTATATGAATTAAAGGATATGCAGAAATCTTTAGTTTATAGGGGACGTTAGATCTTAAACAGGAAGAATATATAAGGATCCATACAAGTGTTTATTTAATCTTACTTTGACTGTATATTGGGTAGATGTATATTGGGTAAACCTTGGTTTAATCAAAAAAATTTAAATAATATCTTCCGGCAAATTTTTTTTGGTGAGATGGCTGTAGTAGGCAGTGCATCTATAACCTTCCTTGCATCCTTTGCGTTGCCATTAACGACATTCACCATCCACTCCGTTGCACCATTTTTGAGATGCTTGTACCACATGGGGCTCTAATATATATATCAAAACCGGAAAAGAGAGCATACAGGGTACTCACGGTGAAAGGGGAGGAGGAAGAGAGCATAGAGGGGAGAAAGGGGAGGAGATATTGGGTTTGGACAGAGTAGAGGAAGAGTGAGAGAGTGGGGGAGGAGGAAGAGAGCATAGAGGGGAGAAAGGGGAGGAGATATCGGGTTTGGACATGGGGCCTCGGTGAGAGGACGGGTGTAACGGTGCATTGCGAAGAGTGAGAGTAGAGCATTAGGATTTTGGGATGTTGGTTTCTTATCCTGTTATCCACAATCCGAATCAAAATTACGATTGTCTAGAGTTTTTTCTGACTTCGCCGGAATATAGGGTGGATCCTCCCTCCTTTCTCATACCAAAAAGAAAAAAAAGAAACCGACGCCAGCGTTCGATTCTATTAGTTGTTTTATATTAAATCCTCATTTTAATTATATATACTAGATTCGTGTTTGGAATAGATATCATGGAATAGTTATTTATTTCTTAAATTGTTTTAAAGCACAGAGATCGTTCATGACCACTCAGGTTTGGGGTTAAGATCCCAGTAATCCGATATCAGTGCTATGGTTGCCGAGATGGGTCATCAAGAGGACTGACCAAATTGGATGAGGCTGTCTATGGAGAGGGAAGAGGCTAGATAGTGGGGTACCTTGCTCGGTTAGCTAGGCCAGGTTATCTTAGTAGTTAGTAAGAGACAAAAAGGAGTGGAAGGAATTAAGTTGGGAAATTTTAACTGTGCCTCCATAGCAAATGGTGATGGAAACTCCTGTCATTCCCACGGCCCTTTAGTTCTCAAACATCCACTTTAAATTATTATACTCCAAGGTCTCCTGGTTGGAATTCTAGATTAGCAGTGGCATCTAACCCCCAGAAAGGTGTGTTATCCTCTTCTTAGAATAGAGAGCCTTAAGCTTGGTAGCAGGACAGCTTTTCGGAGGATAGATGGGTGGATAGCAGTCCACTGGTATGCATCTTCCTGTCCTCTTTGTAATCACAAGTCTAGAGTTGGGGTGACATACTTCAGGGTTGTCAGGTGGGCAGGGAATAGGATGAGTTGGTATGGAGATAGCATAACTCTGGCACTTTTGCAGTTAACAATGCTTATGGAATCCTTAATCATACCTTTTTTGTTTTTCATGTAGATCTGGAATTGTCAGAGTGGTCCAAGTGTTTATTGGCTGTCACGATCCTAATAGCGGAGAATCTTAGGAAGAGAAACTGGAACCTCTCTCAGTTAGCGAGACGAAGAGAGAATCAATCAGCTGCTTTTAACTGTGGTTTCTCGCAGCAGATACGGAAGTCTTTGGTGGATTAAATTTCTCCCAACTTTCCTTGAGAACCTTTTGTTGCATTGGAAGGTCAGGAGAAGGGCACCGGTAAAGAAAGAATTTAGATTCGGATAGGAAACTCCTGTCATGCCCTAAACTCATCACCTGGTCAGCTATGTGACGACCACAAGGCCCTAGAGCATGATCCATTTGAGAGCATACATGGCTTATAGGATGAACAAAATTCCAAAGCAGCATTGAAAATTTAAATTAGACATATAATAGCTATAATAATCCAACTAAATAGTTCCACCATTAAAAATAGTAAAACTTGTTCAACTATGTCATTTAATTGTTCATCCGGCATCAGAAATAAACTCACTAACTACTCTGTTTGACGATCAGCTCTAACCATCCCTTATTAAGCATTTTGTGACGGTATGAGCTAATAGCTCAATAAGAATCTCTATGCACCTATATCAATAAAAATAATATAAAATTTTATCTCGACGATATATCACATGACATCAAAATATCTTTTCATGCAACAATAACATCAAATAAATTATTTTCATTTCAGATTTGAATGCTTGGGATAGGATAATGTTTAGGCTTTTGACTCTAAACTAACAATGGTTATATTTCCCGCTAGTGGTGGGGCATCACCAAGTACTGTATTTTCGGCACATGATGGGGCATCAACAAGTACCATATTTTCAACATCTGATGTTTAGAGGTATCAAGAGTATCAATTTTCAATTTATGATGAGTGATCAATAAAATGGCTAATTCAAAGTACCATAACTATCACTTATACAATTTATTTTATATTTATTGAGTAAATGAAGTTAAAACCATATATTTTGATAAAATTCAAATCATGTGGGTATCAAATTCTATGCAACTAAATCAGCAATATATAATATCTATATATACACAAAGAGCTATAGGTGATCAATGCTTAGAAATTTTACCTCTACCGTAACCAACTTTGTAGTCTACGATCCTAACACATCCAATCAATTTAAATTCAATATAAAGCTAACCTATCCTTGATCGACTATTAAGAATATTAATTAAATATTTTTTAATTTTTAATTTCAGAGTCATAACGTCTGAATTACTTTATTCCAAACCTATCTAATTTTAAGCCTAAATAATAAAAAATTGAGTTTTTTTCTCAATTTAAAGATTAGAGTGCAAAATCTCTTGCTTAAGATTCTCTTGTTCGAACGATTACACCTCCTACAGAATCCAAACTAATTATCAATAAAATTAAAGTAATTATGATTATTGGAGAAAAATCAAGAGAGAAAAAAAGTACATGGCTAGCCTAGTCATAATGATCGACAGCCAAAGATATTTTAGTTTAGATGACTCGACTGATGGATCATGGTGCCAGAGTCCGATCAGGACAAGCATGGCATAATAAGAGCCATCAATGAAGGTTTAAGGATATATAAAAGGCTGTTAGAGGTCACTAGAAAGTGGACGATTGCAACAGTATCAATTTAGGGTCTTTTATTAGGGTGAACTTTGGATCTATAGGACAGAAGTCTAGAGCCCTCTGCCAAGTTTGTTGAAGCATGTAGAGAGAGAAAGAGAGAGAGGAGAGAGGAAAGAGAGAATCATAAAATATTTTTTTTTTCTCAAAATATAAGAAGATAGGGGAAGGTGGGCCTAGAAGTCGGCTTGGCTGGATGATAGGCGGCATTAGTAATTGGCAATGGTGGATGGCTAGCAAAGAAAAAGGTAAGAAGAATAAGAGAGACGATAGTTACTTAAGCCATAGTAGAAAAGCCAGCAATGACAGTGATAACCTTGGCTAAAGGTCTAGCCTTTGGTAAGGACTTCTAATAGCAACTACGTCAGTAGTGGCCAATGACAAAGAAGCCAAAATAGAGAACAAAACTAAACAAGGCACATAGCGAAATCGAACAATCAGCTAGCTCTAATAAGGCCAGTGAGACCAAGGTGGAGGAAGAAAATTAAAGGGTAGGTCTATAACCTCAACTCCAACGAGGTATTAAGGCATGTACTGTGAACTTAGCACGACAGTACTCGAGAGGAAGAAAGAGAGGAAGGGGCAGTGGTATGTTCGATGGTGTGGATGAATAGAAGGGAGATAGGGGTCTTTAATAGATAAGCCCTAAGGTTCTGCCCGAGTCGAGTGCTTTAGGATTCCGGCCCCCATCTAGGATCAGTAAGGAACAAGACTCCCATCAGGAGTTTGCTACCAGCCTAACTTAGTTTGTGGTTTGGATAGGTAGCCAGTCTAAGTTTATCTGGTTGGATCAAGCCTCACACTCCCACTATTATGTCCTATTGGTATATCTGGAGAGAAATACTAGAATATTTAGAAATTTTAAGATCCAAAGTTGAAGTTTGGAAAAGCATCGTCCTTCTATTTTGAGATTGGATAAACACTTGTTTAGATAACAAAAGAGGATATTAACTCTCCAGCTTTCCATTCTCGCTTGGTTTTTTTATAACTTTGGTTAGTGTAAGCTAATTATTGCAAGTTTTTTGCAGTTTAATAAATTGAATAAGGGCTATATATAGTTTCTTTTCCAAACATGAGAAAGGTGCTCAAAATCAAAATAATGGCTGTTATATGATAATTACATTCATAATTTTAAATCTTTCATTAATGCTTATGATTTTAATAATATTATTTTTGAAATCTGATTCTAACTTCTTGCACTTATTTTTTTTTTTTTTAAATCTTACACTTGAATTGAATTTATAACAAGTCTTAATGAAGCTCGAATCTATCTAAGCCCAGCAAGTAATCAGTTTTGATCTACATTTAAATCATGGAATTAAATCCAAGTTAGTAGGGTTAGACCGAACTTGACTTGAGGACTTCCTGTGAAACTATTACTTCTCTTGACAACTAAAATAACAACCATCCATTTTGAAATAAATAAAATTATTATTTCATGTAATATGGAAATAAGTCTATGATTGATATGAGAAGTTTTGTTAGTTATTACAAATTTGCAATAAAAAATTAGCAATTATTATGTTGTTTGATAAAATTATGTTTTCATATAAATAAATATTTTGTTTGAATAGATACAGAAACTCATTGTGGCAATTCTATTCTTTGATTTATAGAAAAGTTCTGTCCCTGTTTTCGTCATCCTTGCCAGGATGGCATTGTTCTATGTAAACAGAACACTCCTAAACTATCAATTATCCATGACTTAAACATAATTTTATATTTTTTATGAGTTACTCACAACTAATTTAAGAGGACTTGTGCAATGAACTGCTGATACCGCATATTTTACTGTATTTTTTTGTTATTACAATATATATTACATTTTCATTTACTTTTATATATTTAGTTATCCGAATTTTTACCACTGTCATTTTTCTCGTATACCAGTCGTCATGCCGGCATTGCGTGCTATACATAACGCGCTTTACGTCTGTAGATTATATCCGTTTTTATAGCCGTCTGTTTCTGTGATGAAATGACGTGGCGGCCATCCAGATGTCTTACCAGATTCGTTCCCAATCGGCGGAAAATTTCCCGGTTTCCGTTTCGCCCTTCTTCCCTCTTCCCCAACCGAGAGAGGGAAAAAGCGAAAAAAAGGCGAGGCATATAGTGTGAGAGGCGGGGATCTGAACCCTCCCCGCCAGCCTGTCTTCCCGGTGACCTGAACCCTCCCGGCATCGAATACCGGTAGCCGGGCTGCCGGCGAAGCCTCCCGGCGATGTGTCCCTTGCGCCTGATCCTTGTCTTTCTCTCCGCCACCCTCGCCGGATACTTCGCATGGAAGACGGTCCGGTCAACTCCCGTTCCCCATGTCGGGCGACTCGTCCGAGATCGAGGACTCCGTCCATGGCGATTCGGAGAAACGCCGAGGCATTGATGCGAGAAAGGTTGGAATTTTCGTTCCATTACGCGAAATTGAACCCATCTTCCCCGTTTCTGTGATTGGTGGCCTTACGGACAGTTGTTTATGAATCGAGATTTTTTAAGTTTCGTGGGTTTTTGGTGAATTGGGTCATTTTTCTTGTTAATCATTTTAATTTTAATTTTTGTTTTTTCGGTGAAATAAGTTTTCTGAGACTAACGGGTGCTTGTTAATTATATTCCTGGATTTTGACTTTTTTTTTTACTGGCGAATTGGTTTTAATGGATTTTTTGTGAATTTTTCTTAATTTAAAGAAAATAAATCATTTTTACAGCATTCTCTGAATTCTGGGGGATGAATGATTATGTCTCAAATAATTTAGAAATTTTAAATTGAGTTTGATATGGACATTTGATGGGGTTTTCTTTAATTAAAGAAGATAAACCCTTAGGCTCCTTGTTCTTCATATTGATTAATTTATTTAGAAGTTATTATAAATTCTGATGAGTTTCGGGTCAATTGGCTTTACATGGTCAGGTGATTGGAGATGGGTTCTGGGTGTTTCTGGATATGGCCAGTGGGAGGTATCTGTGGAGAGTGATGAAGGGAAGTTGAGAAAGGGGTTGTGAAGGCATTGATGTGGCCTTTGAATCGTAATCTATTATTGTTGTATTAGAATGCAGTTGATTAATGTTTGGAGTTGTTGTTTGGAATAATGTTTTTCCTTTTGGTTTATTGTTTCTCATGATTTATGTACCTTTTAATTTGTTTGTGGAATCTGTTTAAGTGTATGAACTAAAAACCCTGATTATATTGAGTTGAGGTTTTATGTTGATATGATTCACATGATGAATTTGTTAATGCTGGGTGTCTTTAAGATTGTATTGCGGCAGAGCAAATCTAATAAGTTTATGAGTTTTGTTTCATTGATGCTTTTCAGTAAATTGAATAGTGATTCAGCAATGTGTTTTGGGGCATGCTTTTTGATATTTTGTCAATGCAATATGAGTGAATGATGGAAATTCTGTTGTCAGAATTAGTTGGTTAGACGGCCATGTTGAGGATTTTGGTTTAGTGGAACAAAAGCCAATTATTTTCCAATAGCTTCAATCTCATCAATATCAACACTTCAACAGTAATTCAAATAATGGTTCAACAACTCAGTTTTGTCAATTTTGATCATCTTCTAGATGGTTAAGTTGGAAGTTTGCTTTCTGCCAATGTTGGTGAAGTCCTTTTCAGTATTTACCTTAGCTTAGAATTTAGACCATCATTTGGCGTTTAGTTTATTATTGGGAATGTTGAATTTTTTGGAGTTTTTTTTAGCTGTAATCTCCTCTTTTGTTGGAAGGAAATTTGAGTAACCATTAGATCTTAGCCATTTCTTTCCACATTTCCTCTTTTTTTTTTTTTTTAAGAATTTGGCTGTTAATATACAGATGTACTGTGTTTGGCCATACTCTCATTTTGATTATGGATGGCAATCGGATATGATCGGATCATAAACGGATCGGATCAGATACGGATTGGATCAGAAACATCAAATCTGAATCCGATCTATTTATTAAATAGATCAGATTTTCAAATCTGAATCTGACCTATTTAATAAATAGATCACCCGATCTGTTTAACCTATTTATTAATAGGTAATATGAACCAACTTAAAAAAAAAGGGTCCAACTCATTACCACCATTTTTCTAAAAAAAGACAACGAAAAAAAAACCTGCTCACGGCTCCGCCAACCGCCTCATCTCCACCCTCGTCGCATCTCCATTCCTCTCCGCCCTCATCGTGTTCTGACTGCATCTTTGTCCAATTGCTCTTGTCGTTGATATCTGGGAGCAGGCATGCTCTGCCCTCTGATGGGAATCTAGTCAATAATAGAGGCAAAGAGATCCAAAGAAGATGGAAGATAGATGAGAATCTCTCGCCTCTTACCTTCACTCCAATGAAGAATCGGCGATGAATCATAAGCACAATCAATGGAAGATTAGAGAAAATCTGAGGGGTTTTCTCGATGATCAATCGAGATTAAGGGCGATTCAGATAAAGGGGAGGAGGGGAGGGATTTATAGAAGAACCGCCACGCTCCGTCTCATGCTCCTCCACACCGGGGAGCTCGCAGTCCTGTGCTTCCCATTGACTCATGGATGCTTGAAACCCACTGTTGGGGATATTGAGGGAGGCGGAGGCTGCCGCTACCGTCGGGAGGAGGTCAAGGAAGAGGAGGAGGAGGTCAAGGAAGAGGAGGATTGGGATCATGTCCAAGCAAGAGGAGGATTGGGATTTGGGATCGGAGGCCCTGTTGCTTATCGGATAGGGTTGAATGCGGCCAAGAGAAGAAGGGAAGTGGAAAAATAAAGCCCTAACCTCGATTTGGGACTGATCCATGTGATTCAAATTTTAAAATTAGAAATTTAGGATTTTTCCAGCTGTCAACACTTCCAGTCCATTTAAATGGCCTATTAATTTGATATAATCCATTAAAATATTAAACGGATTAAACAGATTGGACATGTTGAGAAATTGAAATCCAAATCCGATCTATTTAATAAATAGATTAAACAGATCAATTCATTTACGATCCGAATCCGTTTAAGTCAAATTCAAATCTATTTAAGATAGGTCGAACGCGGATCGAATTGACGGATCAGATCATATTTTGCCGCTCTTAATTTTGATAGCCTGAAACACTTTTGTGACGTGTTCCTATGACCATCGTTCATTCAATGACAAATTTACAACTAGAACCTGTATCAAGCCCTGTACAACCCATGATGTCATTGTTTTATCGTTAAATATTCCATTTCATTTCAGGGACTGGAGCAAAAACTTTGCTCCATGTCCATATAATCATCTAGAGTAAGCCATGTCGATATTGTCAGCTAGAGTAAACAATTGAATACATTGGTTTTTGGATCTGAAAGATATTGGCCCATACATGTATAATGACGTAATTTGAGCAGACATATTAAAGCATCCATTTAAATAGTTCATAACATTGGTTGCATCTCGCCTTGAGGTCAAGCTTTGGTGACAGTGGATCCTGAGGGTGCGTTTGGTTACACTTTTTGATTTTAATTTTAAATATTAAAAATTATTTTTATTTTTTTAAATTTTATTATTAAATAAAATAAAAAATAAAAATATATTTGATAACTACGTTGCTATAAGTAAAAATAATATTTAAGGATGGCAAGTGAATAGCTCGATGAGGAAAAAAATTTCAGGAAGGGAGAGAGAAAGAGGTGGGGAGATGATGAGCTCGATGAGGGAGAAAGATTCGGACTCTATATTTTTTGGTTTGACGTTTTAGATATGTGAAAGTAAAAAAAAAAAAATTTGGAAAACAAAATTTTTACTTTGTATATAAAGTAATTATTTGATTTTGATTTTTTATTTTCATAATATTATCGAATATTATTTTTGATTTTTATTTTTAAAATTAAAAATAAAAATATTTTTTAATGACTAACCAAATACGTCCTAATTGTTGTATCATTGCTTTTTTTCCTCCATCTTAGCCGTTGATGATCATCTTTGAAGTATCTTTTTGTTCCTGACCAGCAAACAGTGCTGGTGAACTTGCTATAGATTTTACGTAAGGTTCCATAAGATATAGGTCACCCAAGCCTTCTGGTAGTTTTATTTCTTATTGACCATGACAGCATTCGAAACTAAATTCCATTTTTTTTTAATGATAGGAGGCCCCTTAGGTAATGAGGCGGGTAGCCAGAGATAGCCGGTGGTTAATATGATAGAACAAGCATCCTCCAACATTTCCTAAGAAAGTGCTACAAGGATTCAGTAAGGCCACAAATATCGTAACGGGGAAATATTACTGACGAGTTCCCTTGTGATAATCCGGCCCATTGGGCCTAAAGCCCAAAAA
>KE505033.1:404053-437165 GCA_000441515.1 Elaeis oleifera | reverse complement strand
CCGGCGGCCCTCCGCCGCCTCGGGTCTCGTGCCGACTTCGAAAGCTCGTATCTCCTCCATTCGAGCTCCGTTTCGGGTGATCTTGATCTTGTTGGACTCCATTTTTCGCCGCGAACCTTGCTGTGGGCTCAATGTGGACTGAATCTTGAGGCGTCAAATCCTAACAATTACAAAATGGGCAACAGAAAACATAGCTCCATCTTTTTCTGATTAACAATTCTCCTCTACTCTTAAAGGCCAACCAGATGAAGGTTCTGATTTCTTCTGGGGAAGGTAGCTTCCACATAGAAGGGGCCAAAGAGAACAATGCAACCCCTATTTAAGATTTGATAGTTATGGATACAGCTTTCACCAAATCATATTTTGGTCTGCACTTCTGATGAAAGATTCTTTGCTTGTCCAAGTAGGTGCATTTGCATTTGCAATCTAACCACATCTTCTCTAACGAGGTGGAAAAGACTTATTGTCATATCTTGTTCTTCTTCTCATTCCTTTTCTTTTCATTAGGATAGGGATATCTTGCTCAGAATCTCCCAAGTACCAAAATTCATTCCACCATGTGAAGAGGCTGTCACCTGGCTGCACTGGGTAAAAATTATGAGTCGGAACCACCTGCATTTGAAAGCGTTGATGCTCCAAGGACAAAGGATCCCTCACTTCTGGAAAACTTTAAAAGTGGGAGTAGTTCTTGGCGGTGCCGAGGAGTTCAAAAATGCAGTTATGTGGATATTTCATGGATCATTAGAGGGGCTTTTACTTGTGCTCCTTAATTTCGTGAACGGCAACAAATTAATTGGAATAGTTATGAGACTTAACCCTCAAATTGACTGCCATTTAATGTCATTTTTTGTTTTTTTGGCAGAACATTGCCCAAAGGCTTCATTACCGCACGTAGTCCAACTTGCATCTTTGTACTCAGTGCTGCTATACAAGATGGGACGCGGCAACCGAGACTCAAAAAGTGATACACACAGCATTACTTAGCTTCAGGACATAAATGTTAGGATCATCTGCCATACGAAACAGAGCCCATGTAACATGTAAGGGGATACATTAAGTAGCTCCACTAACATCTGGTTGAGAATATAAATAGCTGAAATGCAAAACAGTGGGATGGAAACGACTGCCATTGAATGCTTACGACTGCGCAATTCACTCCCAGCCTTCATTTTGATTGCCATTTTAATTTTACTAGATGCAATGAAAAGGAACATCGCTAATCTTATCGCTGGAACCTTGCAACTTTTGTCCTGCGGTATTATTATGGTTGGCCACCATGTCATCCATTTCAGAGATAAATGGCTCTCATTCATCTGACAAGATATTATTGGTATGATGCATGACGTATCATGGTGAGGAAGGAGAGCCCGTTCGTCTTTGAGATAAATGATGTGGCAGATATCCATGATGGTACCGTTCTTTGCGATGTAAAAGTCACAACATAGAGAATACCGTCTGTAATCCTTAACCTTAACCGGATAAAAGAAAATAAGTTGTCTCACCAAGGTAATAGATTGTTCTAACTTCCTATACCATCTTTTCCACTACTTCATTGCTAAAAACTCTAAGAGAAATAAGATAAAAAAAGTGATATTTGTTGCTGCAAATTACTGGAATTCCTATCCGTATCAATATCAATTGGCTGGGTTGAACCAGCTTGGTTAGATCAAGTTCACATGCTTCGAGATCCATAGCCCTGAACTAGTCAATCTGGTTAGCTAGGACAAAGCGCTACGATAACAAGGGCCATAACCCATAAATTTCTGGCTTTGCATTCTCTTAATGATGGATTTGGGATGGCTTAAGAAGATAAACAACCTCTCCGTTCCCAATATAATGTTCAATTGAAATGTGAAGAAAACCTTATAGCTCCCCGTCCCGTCGTCTTTCATCTACTTTTTGCACTTCCTACATAGATTGATTTAGGTTGTTAAGAGAAGGCATTAGAAAAGATTTCCTGCCTAATTTATGTTTGACTATCGAAATTCCCATCCTATATATAAAAGAGCATAATTATGTAAGAAAATATCTGCAAAGGACTTTATAAAATGTTGTTATTGGACTAATCATTAATATGACAGTTAAATAAAGAAAAAGGTATGCAATACTTCATTATGCCGCAAATTCGGGATATAATACAATAATACTACTAAGGGATGCAGCCCATAATAATACGAAACCAACATTCATTTTTTAAATAGAATGATATATGCATCATAAATAAAAAATAATGAAGACGTTCAATTCAAATCCTTAATTAACTAAAATTGGTTCAAAGCATCTAAATCTAAAATCAAATATCAAACACATATCCTAAAATTCATAAATGATTAACTACAAGTCTATGATCATTCAATAACTAAGTTTCAGCTATAAAATTTTGAAGCTTGCTACGTCGATCCCTAAACTTGGATCTTCCATCGTCCCTAACATTATTCCTCTATAAAAGAAAATAAAAGATATGAGCTACACAAGCTTAGTAATTAAAACCTATGCTTCTTTATCAAATCAAGCATTAGTTTGTCTATGATAATGTAATATCTAGAAATAATAGATATTACAAATAATATTTATAAGATATATAATAAAATAAGTCATAAAGACAATCATACATATATTAATTTTAAATATTTTAAAAATATGATTTATAAATCATTCTTGTCATATATTTGTATTATATTTCAGCATATTGTATACAGATATTCATACTATAGTCACTTTACACTCATGACGGGGCTAATGTTCTTAATCGATAAAATTTTATTTCATATGCCAACTTTATACCCGCTAGTAAGACCTCTGTTCTTATGAATGCTAGCTTCGGATATCGAATTTTCAATTCTAGGGATTCATACATAACTATGTGAAATTTTTTAAAAATTTTATATCTTTTCTTAAACTATACATATACATAGATATTATTTTAAAAATATTTTTATAAAATCACTAGTTATAATAAAATATTCTTTTCATATCACATATGCTAATCCTCACTTTATGAAAAAATATGATTTCATTAGCAACAAATCATTTGCATAGAAGATATGATAATTTTAAAATAATAAAGAGCATAAAATCTACTTACCTCGTTCGTTCTAAATCTTTAAACTTTGTTACAAGAATCAAATAGTCCTACTTAAATAATTAAATCATCATCAATTTTCATTCGATGAATTTAATAAAATTAAATAATAATGAAAGAAGACAGTTAACTAGATGATCGATCCAATAGACCATCCGGACATCAAAGTGGTTTAGAGTCATCTTACCAGAGTCAATGTGGGTTCCTAGAAGAGGAAAGCACTACTACAAAAAAAGCCTATGGCAGCGGTTTAAAATCGCTGTCGTAGCCTACGGCAATGGTTGTCTAACCGTTGCCATTGTGGTCATCGCCGTAGCCTACGGTAGCAGTTTTTTTATCTATTATGTCAACTGCTACCATAGATAATCTATGGCAATAATCTTTTAAGATACGGTAGCGGTTGGTGAATTGCTACCTTAGCTTAAGCTACGACAACAGTTGTGAACCGCTACCTTAGCTTAGGCTACGGTAGTGGTTGCCAAATCGCTACCGTATCCTTTGATCGATCATAACGGCCGACCAAGGGTTGGACGATTATCGATAGTTGCCTACTGATTGTCGATGGTCGGTGAGGCAGCGATAGCTGTAGACGGGGCCTGCAACAACAGCAGAGCCCACCATGGCGATCGACGGCCGTCGGGAAGCACCATTGCCGGCAGGGCGACAGCGACGGTGGGGGGCCAACGGGCGTCGGCAACGGCGATGGTTCGGGAGCCGACGGCGATGGTGACGGTTCGAGGAGCCGACGGTGAGTCGATGGCGGTGGGGCAGGGCTCCGACGGGCAGTGGTGGTGTCGGCGGGGCACAGATGGATGTCGATGGTGGTGGGGCATCGACGACAGTGGGGCCTACGACGAAATGCTTATCCCCATGATGCAAATGGTTGACTACCTAAATCTTTATATACCGTTCATCATTTTTTGCATAGCTGATGTGGGACTATCACAATTGACCATTGTTGGACCTACGGTAGTGGTTACTTGACCGCTGCCGTAGGACCCTACAACAGTGGTTGCCCTTGACCGCTGTCGTTGATTGGAACTACGGCAACGATTGCCCTTGACCACTGCTGTAGATCCAACCTACGACAGCGGTTGGCTATAACCACTGCCGTAGGCAACCAACGGCAGCGGTTTGCAATAACCACTGTCATTGGTAGAATATAAATTTTTTTCTGATATGATATAATTTTAGAATTTAAATCTATTTCATCATTAATTATCTAAATAATTATCATTAGAGTATCATCGTAAAAGACTGCCTCGATCCGATAGCTCTAAATATGTCGATCAATAAAATTCGATTTCGATGGTCACGAACAACCGTATGATGATCTGATAGATAAAACTATCGATAAGTCTGAAAACTTTCAACAATGATCTTGATAATTTTTATAGCATACTATTAAAATTCACTTCAATCGAACATCATTATCATGGTCAATTTAGCATGAAATAATTTTAATCGTTAAATAAAAAATAAGTGACCAAAAGGCTAAATGGCTATGGCTTTGAGGCAATTTTTTTATAAATGATCTTTATTAGTATTTTAATCATTTATATGATGGTGATTATAAAACTCAAATCGTGCTTATATGAATGATCTAAAACTATATGTCTCTTCATACTCATTCTTAAAATCCTTAAGTAATTATATTTGTACTTTTGTCAAATGTGCTTAAGTCGAGACATTCATATACACATGTTAATCATTTTTATGATCAATACTGTATAAATGGTTAAAGTACTAGCAAAGATCATTTATAAAAAAATTACATCAATCGGATGCTGTTTGGCCTTTTGATCACTTAGTTTTCATTTAACGGCCAAAATCATCTCATAGTAAATTGACCATGCTAATGATGTCCGATTGAAGTAAAATTTAGATTATATACTAAAATATTATTAAATTATTATTAAAATTTTATATCTATCAATGGTCTCTATCTATCAGATCATCATATGATCATTCGTGATCGTTAAAATCAAATTTTAATGATTGACATAGCTAGGGCTATCAGATCGAGACAGTCTTTTGTGATGATACTCTAATGATAATTATTTAGATAATAAATAGTGAAGATAAATTTTAATTTAAATAATATCATATTCAAAATATATATATTCTACCAACGGTAGTGGTTATTGCGAACCACTACCGTAGGTTAACTTACGACAGCGGTTTGTGATAACTGCTACTATAGGTAAACCTATGACAGCGGTTACAGCGACCGCTGTCGTAGATCAAACCTACAGTAGCGATTCACAATAACCACTGCCGTTAGTTCTATAGCAGTGATTTTGAAACTGCTGCCATAGTAACGACTGTCATAAACCCTTATTGTAGTAATGAGGCATGACTTGATATTGGAGTCTCTAGATCTTTTTAGAGAGATAAAATAGATGAAGAGAGAGAAAATAAAGAGAAAATTGGAGAGTGAATGAGTCTTCTTTTATTTCCTCTATTATCTTTTTTTCAAGAGAGAGAAACCAAAAAAAGGAGGAGAGAAAACATGAGGAATGGTCTTCTTCCCTCTTATTTTTTTTATGTTCTTCTTCTTCTTCTTCTTCTTTCTTTCTTTTCTTTTCTTGGCCAAATAGGGGAGGAAGCGGGCTGGTGGCTCATAGCCAAAAGTCTAGCAATAGATGGCGTAGACGATCGGTAGCGATGGAACAAGGGATGGCCTGCAGCAAGTGGCAAGCCAACAAACAAGAATATAAAATGGAAATAGAGGATCCACCTCTTCTCTTTATTTTTCAATCATTGGTCGATCACCGACAGTCGAGATCTCCAAGAAGGATGGTGAGGAGATCGAGTATCATGATCTGGAGGTGCAACACCAAGGGGCGATAATGGCTACAAAAGAGAAAAATTTGGGCCAAAATAGGAAAAATAAAATTTGCTTTAGGTGGTTTTTAGTGAAATCAATGGCTAACGGCCATGCGTAAGGGCATGGGAAGAAAGGAAAGCAAGAGAGGAAGGCAGGCCGGGGTTTACCTCGAGCTCTGACTGTTAGAAATTGAGGTTGATTAGCATGGCAGAATTTAAAATTTTATGAACATTAACATATCATAAAATATATTTTCAGATAGATATGATACGAGATCTCATCTCAAATTAACCTGTTATCCTTCATAGTTGTTAAGATTAAGATTTAAGAAAGAAGATTGGATTTGCACCTTTGCACGGATAGCTTTTCACCATAATTTGATAATTGTGGATGTCTTCTCGATTTTTTGAAGCAACATAAATATCCAACCTCTATAGATATCCATGCAGAAACGATCAAGGATTCTTCCTGAGAAGATTTGATTTTCTTCACAAGAAAATAAGTATGTAGATTTTTTCTTCACAGCCTTTGATCGAGCATCAATGTTTGATCGCCAGATGCAAGAAGAAAGGAGAGAAAAAAAATTCAAACACATCCAACACCTTAGGTGTCCAACCTTGGGTGTGTTGAGAGAGAGAGAGAGAGAGAGAGGAGGAGAGGAAAAGGCACTGAAATCTATCTAAAATTTGATCACACCTTTGTTACAACCACACGCCCCATATAAATAGGTTTTATCCCTTAGGCATGTGGAGTTTTATGCAAACTAAAACTCCTAACAACCAAAGGAAAAGGGGTGCATAAAAGAGCTTCCTAACATGGAATCTTCCAAAGGGGGTGCATGAAAGAGGGTTGGCGTCAAGGGATTGCATGAAGATTTAAGAGGAGCGCATGCCACCTTCCTAACGTGATTTCATATTGGCGCTAGGAGTCCTTCTACTCCTAGCCTTCTTAATGCCCCTCCTTCCTACGCTCAAGCCCCTTATGTGGCACACAAGGAGTTCTCCATGTTAGGGACTCTCCAAAGATGAGATATGATGCACAATAAAGAAAAACTTTGATATGAGATCTAATCTCAAACCAATAAGGAGTCTCAATCCTGTAAGGCTTTGACCAAAATGAACCTTTTGATTTAGCCCAATCTACTCAAGCTCATGGTGCCCTCTCTTTCTCTCTGCATAATTAATAATTGGGTGCGTGCTCAAATTAAAATCCTTATCGAATAAGGACTCCTAATGACATGGAAAATCTAGGGTTTAACTATGTACTAACATAATATTTTAAAAACCTTTATGATTTCACAAATCCTAATCCGATTAGGACTTCTCAAGCTTAATTTTAAATCCTTGACCTATTCTATTTTACGTGTGACTCTATAGATTCAATTCTATCTGATAGTGAGATATATTGTGATCTCCATCACGAATATCATCGAAACTTCTTTAATGGATCGAAATAATTCTAACTCACTCAATAAGAATTATTGATCGTCAAAATAATTTTCATGAGTCTCACAGTCCACTAGCGACGTCTAGCAGCATGTAGTGTCATTTCAACAATGGAATAAATGAATCTCTAGGTGCAATTACTATGTGATATAGTCCTTCTATTATAAGTCCTGACAAGACGGAGGTCATAAAATTTTCGTCAAATTCTATCGTCTATCATATGTCAAATTTATTCGACTCGAGTTCTTATTGTGAAAACTATGAAAACTTTTTCCATCATTCACTCTATCCTTACCAAGATCTTTTAAACTCGATCACATAAATCATATAGGACTAACTTCCTTATCTACCAAGGGTAATAGATTTTTATAGGTGTATATCCTATTCCTACAATAAATCTGCTGCAGTCAACATGCACCGCAAGGACCTATATGGCTAGAAGATCAAATGTATGTGTAGTCAAACAACAACAACATTTGATAGAAAAATGATCCATGCATCGATCTATCCGAATCAATCACCATTCTCATAATAATTCATCGATCAAGAGTATTTAAGAATTAATCATCAATAACACATACCTCAAATTTTTAACTTTTGAGAATATATGTCATCAGCTCATTAATTCTTTGAACGATTCATGGATACATACATAATATGAATGAAATAATAATCTAATTTATTAATAATAATAAATATCAAATATAAAATTATATCCTAGAGTAAAAATATGTGTCAGTCTGATTGGCTTCTAGGATATACATCTAACAATCTCCTACTTACAGTAAAGCCAATCAATCATATACTTAAGCCCCATCTTCTTAAGATGTGCCTTAGTCTTCTGTTGGTAAAGTGATTTAGTCAGTGGATCCACTATATTATCCGTAGAGTCTATTTTCTGTACCTCAATGTACTTCTTCTCGAGATAGTCGTGCATGATATGACATCATCACTGTATATATTTGAACTTCTGATGAGATCTGAATTCCTTAACTAGAGCTATGGCGCTGTTATTGTCGCAATACAGTGTTATGGCATCTGATGACATCACACCTAGTTGCACAATAAATTTTTTGAGCCAGAAGGCCTCCTTTGCAGCTTCAGAAGCAGTGATATACTCAGCTTCTATAATGGAATCAACAATAATTGATCATTTGGAACTCCTCCAATTCATTGAACCTCCATTGTACAAGATAACACACTCTGACGTAGACTTTCTATCATCAATATTAGATATAAAGTCTGAATCTATGATCTTTGTATTTTTAGCTCTCCCTCTCCTCCAAAGATCAAAAATATATCTTTAGTCCTTCTTAAGTATTTAAGAGTGTTCTTCACAGCAATCCAATATTTCTCATCTAGATTTGACTGATATCTACTCATGACACTCATAGCAAGGGCTATATCAAGTCGTATACATAGCATGCATATATGAGGCTCCCCATAGTCGAAGCATAAGAGATCTTACTGATGCGCTGAATCTTCTCAGGTGTGCTAGGGCATATCTTCTTGGAGAGATGAATTTCATACCTGAGGGATAGCAATTTTTCTTAGAGTTTTTCATACTAAACCTCTTCAGCATCTTTTCTATGTATAGTTTCTATAAGAGGCTTAGCATGCTTTAGATCTATCTTTATAGACCTTTATTATTGGAATATAGGATGCTTTCTCAAGATCTTTCGTGGAGAATTCTTTAGATAATCAAACCTTAACCGAAGTCAATCATGAAAATATCATTTTCTATCAAGAGGATGTCATCCACATACAATACGAGAAATATGACAGCACTTCTACTAACTTTTTTTATAAACACATGGCTCCTCCTCGTTTCTGATGAAATCAAATGATTTGATCACATCATTAAAATGAGTATTCCAACTCCGAGATGCTTGTTTTAGTCCATATATAGACCTCTGTTGTTTGCAGACCTTGTGACTTTCATCGTTGAAAGTAAAATCCAAAGGCTGATATCCATTTAGAAAGTAATTTTATATCCGTCTGTTAAATCTCACAATCATAGAAACTATAATAGCAAACAGTGTTCAGATAGATTTCAGCATGGTTACAGGTGAAAAGGTCTCCTGATAATCAATGCCTTCACATTGACTATAATGTTTTAACCACGAGCCTTACTTTACAGGTCTCTACCTTTCTATCTAAATCTATCTTCTTTTGTAGATCCATTTACATCTAATAGGTACTATACCTTCTATTGGATCTACTAAGATCCAGACTTGGTTGGAATGCATCGAGTTAATCTCTGACTTCATTGCTTTCAACCATTTCTCGGAGTCGATATTTGACATCATCTCATTGTAGGTTCTGAAATCATTTTCATGCTCCTTTTTTTTCATGAGAAACATTCTCTATAAGAATACTTAAGTATCTTTCAGAAGGACGAAAAATCTTAATAGATCTATGAGGTAGAATAGGAGTGCATGTACTAGTTCATCATGAATAGGTTCTATGACTCGTTGCTCTTCAGAGACTTTCTCTTCGAGCTTTATTTTTCTTCCACTACCTCCATCTTAGACAAACTATTTTTTCATGAAGATAGTATATCGACTCATAATTATATTATGATCCTTTGAGAGATAAAAATAGTATCCTATAGACTCTTCAGGATACCCAATAAAATGAGCCCTATAAGATCTAGCCTCTAACTTATCTGTCTGTTGTCGTTTGATATAGGCCAAACATCTCCAAATCTTGAGATGATCAAGATTCAATTTCTTATCATGCCACATCTCATACAGTATAGTAGGAATGGATTGAGAGAGAATTCTATTCAATAGATAAATAGAAGTAAGCAATGCGTGTCTCCAAAGAAATAGTAAAAGATCAGTGAAGCTCATCATGAATCGAACCATATCCAATAGGATTCAGTTCCTCTGCTCTGACATCCAATTGAGTTAAAGTATATCTGGAGGAGTTCATTTTGAGATTGTACCATTTTTTTGAGATAATTCTAAAATTTTTTACTAAGATATTCACCTCCTCAATCTAATCAAAGAATCTTAAGGAGTTTTTCAGTTTGTTTTTTTACTTCATATCTAAATTCTTTAAATTTTTCAAAGACTTCAGACTTATGTCTCAGAAGATAGACAAATTCATATCATGAATAATTATCGATAAAGATAATGAAGTAAAGATAACCATCCCTGGCCTACACATCAAATAGACTACATACATCAGTATATACCCAGACAAGTATCTCAGTAGCCCTCTCCTCTTATCTAACAAAAAGTTGTTTGATCATTTTTTCTTGAAGACATGACTCACAAAATGTATAAGAGATATTATTTAGTGAGCCGAGAAGCCCATCTTTCTCCAATCTATTCATCCTATTCTCTCCAACATGACCAAGCTTAAGGTGTCACATATATTTTAAGTTCATCTCATATATAGATCTCTTAGATCCTATGACACTCACTACCTGCTCTAAAATATTCACAGATGTATTCATGTGCAAGTGACAGAGACTGTCAATTATAAAATTATGTGTAACTAATTTATTTCTAAAATAAATAGAATAGTAGTCTTTATCAAAATTAAACAAAACCATCCAGTGTCAGCATTGACATAGAAATCAAATTTTTGCTTGCAGTAGGCACATAATAATAGTCTCTTAAAATTAAATTAAAATCAGATGGCAATCACAGAAGATAGGTGCCCATAGCCACAGTAGCAACTCTTGTCCCATTATCGATCCGTAATGTTACTTCATATTCCCTCAGTCCTTTACTTTTCTTTAGACCCTACATTGAAGTACATAAATGAGAACTAAAATCAGAGTCCAAAATCCAATTGGAAGTAGAAAAATCTTAAGGTTAGTTTCAAGTACAAGTAGGTCATACATACCTTCTGAAGGTGTATCTTGCTTCTTCAGAAATTTCACGTAGATAGGATAGTTCTTCTTCCAGTGGCCGTCAGCATTGCAATGGAACTATTTTTCTTGGCAGCTTTCTTTTTGGGAGTGTCCTTCTTGGTCTTGATCTTTTGCTTCTTCAAGTACTTCTTTTCTTCAAATTAGACTTTCTGTTGAAAGATGAAGCACACTCCATAACAAGAACCGTGCCCCTTAAACTCTTCAAGGCCCCTTCAGCAGTCACTAATATGTTCAATAATTTGGATAAGGTATATTCAATCTTATTCATATGATAATTTACAATAAACTATCCATGCGAATCGAGAAGGGATTGTAGGATCAAATTCAATTGTAATTTCTTATGCATGATCATATCAAGCTTCTCAAACTTCTCTAAGTCCTTTATCATTGTCAAACAGTGATCATGGACAAACTGCCCTTTGCACATTTTTGCATTGAAAAATCTTTTGGATACCTTATAGCACACTCATCGATTTTGCTCACTATACAATTCTTGCAAGTGAGTCAACATGATCCTGACAGTCTTCATGTCCTTATACTGGTGTTGGAGCTCATTTGACATTGATGCCAAAATATAACATCTAACCTTATTATCGTTATCCGTCCATTTGTCAAGTGCTATCCTTTGGTCAGCCATAAGATGAATTGGTAATATAGGAGAATCCTGATTGAGTATATAACTTATCTTTTAAAATTTAAATAATTTTAAATTTCTGAGTCAGTCTTTATAATTATGTATGATTAGACGATTGGTTTCAAGGATACGAGCTAAGGGATTGAAAACTGACTTGTTATTCTGCAAAAAGATAAAGATTTAAGTTAGATTTTTATATTTACTTCAATAGTCTATTTAAATTTTTAAAAAAATAAATGTATCTCTCACTATTTTTTTGGATCTCTCACACTTCTTGAGTAGAGAAATGAAAATCCTTCATGACTAAAGTTTCAAGTGGATACTAAGATCCCACCGATCTGCGCACACCTCATCTGACAGTTATTGGTGATATGCAAACTAATGAGTGGATAATTCTTATCCAATGCTTCTTAAGTATGTTATAGTGGTAATCGATCTCTAAGTTATGTAGACCTCATCTGACAATTATTGATCTTATTCTTTAGTTAAGTCAGATCCACCGTTCAACATATAGGCAAAGCTGTCATTAGGTTCCTCATCTAACAATTATTGGATCCAACCACATCTTTACCCCACAGCATCTCATACTAATAGAGTGGTTGCATCTTGTCGATGCAATTAGACTACTGTGATCAGTCGATAACAATCAATACTAATAGAGCGCCTGCACATGTACAACTGTAGAAGACTGCTCGACTTAATATTTATGAGTTTTAATTTAGGTCTCTTATTATGATCATTTACATCACATGCCAATAAAATCTATAAAGCATGAACATAAAAAATAAATCAATGATGATCATGAAACTAGGGAATTCATGCTCGGCCACTGAGCCGAATCGAGGTCTATGAGTCAGAGTACAAGCACAAGCACATCAATTGGTTTGATCATTTTCAACTCTTTGAATTGATTCAAAGTCATCCTCGATCTCATCGCGATCAATACCTTAATCTGACTTGAACCAATCACTCGACTCGACCCATGCTTGCCTCGTGCTGTAGACTTGCAACTAATCAACCATTGATATGCAATCATTCACATGATAAGACAATTAATTACGACCCTTTTATCATATGAGACACACAGGTCTCCAAATTACATAATTCTGATGATGCTCGCAGGCACCGAATAATAAATAATTTACATATATAGGATCCAAAAATATAATACATCATAGAGATAGGTAAAGGGGTCGCAATCCTATGATCATCACCATATGTATCTCATTTATAATAGAAAATTTCAGATTTGAGTATCGAGGTGATCATTTAATATAGATCTAATTAAACATCATGTAATCTCATCACTACTATTTTTTGATCTTATTGTTGAGGATCTTCTCACGTGTGTGAGGATCTGGAGAATAGCCACAAATCACAAAAGTAGAGGATTTAGGATGTCGTAATATCTTGGATGCTTAAAATCTACAGGCGTCTGCAGATTTCTGTGCAGCAGCCTCTTCTAACGCCTCCTACTCCTGATCCATCTAGAATTTGATTGAGCGATTCTAATCAAATCAATAGATACTTTATCAATCTAAAATCTACTATTTTAATGCCCAAACTTTTTGGATCTTAGGCATGAAGAACCAGTAATAAGAAGAAAGATGTTTAGATTCCTAGTGCTACTGATTTCTAGGGGTGGTAGCAATCTTAATTCCTATTCGACTTGGACGTAGAGGGGGCAGCACTCTAGGGTTTGAGAACGTGGAAGAGAGAGGAGAGTTGTTAGAGAGAAAAGCTCTTTTTATTGATTCACCTTAAACCAATACATAGTGGGGTGTTTATACAAGGCTCACATGATTCCTAGTCAAACTAGGAATCCTTTTCTAACTCACATAGGAAGCCTAATAATCCTAGCTCAAAAATTTTTTTGGCTAAGCCGACATATGAAAGCACTCACCCAAGCCCATTTACACCCATGACTCTCAGGTTCTCAATCCCTTGAACCTAAATCTAGTCTAATAGTGACTTAGCCCCTCAAGGCCCCCAAAATCTGGACCTCAAGATCATAGAGGGCTGGACCTCCACCCTAGGACCAAACCGGTCCTAGCCCTAGGACCCAAACCGATCCTAGACTCATGGAGCCAATACTATGACTTCTCACCTAGCCTCCCAAGGCTTGGGAGCACCACATCTGAGCCTATAATTTTCATCTTGGTACTCCAAAGTCTTGGCAAACTTCATGTGGTCCATCTGCACTAACCTACTGTCGTCATGCACCTTGACAGCATCCTGTGCAAACTCCATCACCATTGTCAAATCCTTCAACCTTGGAGCTCCCTTGAAGGCCTTTGAGATGTCTATCTCTCCTTGGGCTAAAGGTCCTTCCTTGCATTTGGGCACCCATTTACATCTTGTAGGCTTTCTTCTGCTAAATAACTGCACCAACCGCTGCTTCAAATTCTCCTGAAGGGATTGTAGTTCCTCCAGCATGCTCTGAACCCACCTATCTGCTCTTTGACTTGCCTCAGCCTCCTCATAGGTATTAGGGTCCTCTTTTGCTGCCACCAGTGCATATGACACCATCTCTCTAGAGCCATTCTTTTTCGGCTGCCGCACATTCCGCATCGACTTGTGCAATGCATCACCGCTGCTAGTGCTAGAATTTTCCTCCTTCTTTTGCACCGCTCAATCCTAAACATGTGCCAAACCTCCCTTCATATGTGGAGGCACCTCTGGCTGGTCCTCCACCTGAATACCAAGCCCTTCTAATGCACCTACAGAAGAAAAACTAAAACAAGGTCAGCTGCCAAATGCTGTCTTGTTGGGCCTCCTGCTGCTCCTCCATCGCTACTGCTGCCATTTCAGATCCTCCACACACAGTGGACCCTTCCAAAATCATCAAGAGAAAATTCTCCGCCTCTGAATCAGCAATGACACTCAGAGAATCAGTCACTTTTCTTTCTCCCTTACACTTCTTTCTAAGTAGATAATCTCGCTTAAGTACCCTATTTCATTACACTTAAAGTACCTTGCCTCCTTGCTGCTTTTTGAAACTTATTCCAACTCCTGTGCTTGCTCTTATCCTTCCCTTTCCTAGGCCTCTCTCCTACAATGAGGCCCTCTTGGAAACCCCTCCTTTATCATCTATTCTTTTGCTCATTGGACCTAAAACTGAGACTATTTCTTAAATAGTTTCCATCAACTCTAGCTTCCTCATCTAAAATGGTGCAATTCTTAAATAAGGCATCTTAAGAAAGTAACTTTCTTAAGAGAAGAGATAACATATAGTGGCTCCTTCTCGAAATCAAATATAGAAGAGGCTCTCAATGGGAGTCCTCTTCCAGCATTTGTTTTTTTTTTCTTTTTGTTTTTTGGTTTCTTTAAGATTCATGTAGCTGGTCTAATTGTCCAGGTTATCACATTCTATCCCTCTTAAAAGAATTTCATCCTCGAAACTTAACATACCTTATTTTAAATAAGTGAGGATACTTAATCTTCATATCATCTTTACCATACTTTAGATCGATTTCCATCAACCCTAGCTTCCCCATCTAAAATAGTGCAATTCTTAAATATGGCATCAATGAGAATAACTTTCTTAAGAGAAAAGATATTATATAGTGACTTATTCAATTCTTCAAATATATAGTAAAACTTAGAGGACACAAAAGAATTAGAAAATTTGTAATCAAATAGCACATGAGCATCTATGGGTTGACTAGAATAGTACCTGTGATTGCTTGATCGCTTGCACTAGCATCCTGCTAGGTCAAAGCAAACATTCATGCATTTTTTTGTTGTTTCTAATCTACTAGTTTGAAGGACTTTGAACTATCCTTTTTCTTAATGCGGCAATCTCATGCCATATCTTCTACTCCCCCGCATCAGAAGTATGCTCCCAGTTTTTTGAGAAAAGATCCATAATGATTTTTGCTACAATATTCATCGATCATGGCTTCTTTATTATTATCTGTTATTAGTGAAATTTTTCTATTAGTCATTTAGATTTCCTACTGGTCTCTGTTTCTTTTTGTTACTCATCTTTTATTCTCGTCTATTCATCTCAGATTTCACTTCCAAAGCTTGTTTCGATGCATCTTTATAATCATTAAAAAGATAAGAAGACAAACAAGATTGAATTTTATATATTAAATCTTGCTCAAATCTATTAGCTTTGCTTCTTTCAGACTTCATGAGCTGAGGGTAGAAATGGCCTAACTCATTGAATTTATTGTATACTCCAATACCTTCATGTTATCTTTCTACCATAAACTAAGAACTCATTTTTTTTTATTAATCTCATTGATTCAGAAAATATTGATCATAAATATCTTTTTGAACTTCTCCTATATCAGCTGGTTATCAGCATTCCCAAATGCAGTTTTCATTGTGGTCCACCAAAACTCTATATTTCTTTCAGCATAGGTATAGCTAGCTTAACCTTTCTATCCTCACGATATTATAGTGCATCAAACTTCTTTTTTATTTTTTAAATCCAGATCTTTACGACTAAGGGGTCAGGTCCATCCTCAAATAGTGGTAAATTGAGTCTTCTAAATCTTTCATAATATGACTCTAAAGATGGTATAAATCGAGGAGTAGCTTGTATCAATTATTATTACTGAATATGCTAAGCCACCATTTTATAAATTTCAGTAATATCTATCTGAGTGGCTGGCATATTAGGAGCTTACTCAACCGGCTGATTGACATCTCTTCCCATTCTCGCTCCTCTTCTCCTAGTGGCAAGGTTCGCTAAGACCTTATCCTCCCTATTGTTCATTGTCACCCATCAAAATACTAGTATTAATTAACTTTCTTAAATAAACAACAAAACTCTAAGAACATTTATCTACTCTCATCCAATCAAACATGATCTAGCTAAATGAGATCTAATTATCCATTGCTAGACTTTAAGTTCTATCCATAATCAAATCTATTGCTCTGATATAATAAAATATCATGCGTCAAATTTGGATCATAACACGACCATACTATCGAGGGTGCAACCCATGATAACATGAAGCCAATAGTCATTTTCTTAAATAGAATGACAGATGTAGCACAAATTAAAAATAATGAAGAGATTTAATTCAAATCCTTAATTAAACCAAAATTGGTTTAGAGGATCTAAATCTAAAATAAAATATCAAATATATATCTTAAAATTCATAAATTATTAACTACAAATCTATGATCATTTAATAAACTAACTTTCAACTATAAATTTTAACTTGCTGCGCAGACCTTCAGGCCTAGATCCTCCATCATTCTTAATTTATTTCTCTGTAAAAAAATAATAAATAAAGAGGTATGAGCTACACTACCTCAATAAGTAAACCTACACTTTCTTACCAGATCAAGTATAAATTTTTTCATGATAATGTAATATTTAGAAGATAACAGATATTATAAATAAAATATTTCATAAAATATATAATAAAATAAGATATAAAGATAATCAAACATGTATAAATCATGAATATTTCGTAAACATGATTCATAAATTATTCCTGTCATGTACTCGTATCATATTTTAAATATTACCTACAAATATTCATTCTATACTTACTTTATATCCGCAAAAGGATTAGTATTCTTAATCAACAAAGTTTTTATTTTGTATGCTAACTTTATACCCACTGGTAGGGCCTGTGTTCTTATGATTGCTAGCTTTGGATATCCACTTTCTCAATTTTAGAGATTCATACATAACTATCTAAGAGTTTTTGAAAATCTTTATATCTTTTTTTTAAATATATATATATATGAAAAAATAATAAAATTGATACTTCATAAATATGTTATTTTATAAATATTTTATAGAATCACTTGTCATAATAGAACATGCTTTTTATATCACATATGCTAATCCTTATTTTATGAAAAATATGATTTCATCAACAATAAATTATTTGCATAAAAAATATAGTAATTTGAAAATAAATAAGAATCATAAGATCCACATACCTCATTCATCTTAAATATATTCAAACTTAATTTATTAGAAGAATCAGATAATTCTATTTAAAATATTAAATCATAATCAATTTTTATTCGATAAATTTAATAAAATTAAATAATAATGAAAGAAGGTGGTTGACTAGGTGATCGATCTGAAAGATCATCCGGGCATCAAAATAGTTTGGGATTATCTTGCCAGAGTCAACATGGGTTCCTAAAAGGAAAAAGCATTGCTCGATATTGGAGTCCCTAGGTCTTCTTATAAAGAAAAAGTGGGTGAGAGAGAAAAATAGAGAGAGAATAAGACTTTTTTATTTTTTTATTTTTTAAAGAGGGAGAAAGCAAAAGCAGAAAGAAATACTAGAAGGACGGGTCTTCTTTCTCTCTCCTCTTCTTTTTTCTTTCTTCTTCTTCTTGTTCTTTTTTCTTCCTTTTCTTGTTGAACTAGGGAGGAAGCAAGCTAGTGGCTCGTGGCTGGAAGTCCGACAATAGATGGGATAGGCAATCGATGGTGGTAGAGCAGGGGATGGCCGACAACAAGTGGCCAACCAACAAATAAGAAATAAAATCACAAGGGATCCACCCTTCTCTTGTATTTTTTTGATCATTATGCCAATCACCAACGAACAAGACCTCTCTAGGAAGGATGGTAAAGAGGTCAGGTATCATGATCTAAAGGTGTGGCACCAAGGGTGACGGCGATGGTGGCCAGAAAAGAGAAAAAATCTCAACCAAAATAGAAAAAAATAAGGATTTGATTTGGGTTAGTTTCCGACGAAATCGATGGCTGATGACCATGCACAAGGGCATGAGAAGAATGGAAAGCAAGAGAAGGAGAGTCAAGGCTTACCTTGGGCTCCAATGACATCTTTGGCCATAATTTCAAGCGAGCATAATAACGGTAGGCCGCGACTTCAATGGAAGAAAAGAGGGAAGAAAGCTCGATGTTCACTAGTGAAGGACAATAGGAGGACATCGGCACTATTAATAAAGAGCTCTAGGATTTAATTGTCCTAAAACTCTAGCTCCTTCCCAAAATCAAACGTAGAAAAAGAAACACTTCCAATATTTCTTTTCTTTTTTATTTTTTTGACCATTTTAAAATTCGTGTGGCTAGTCCAATTTATCCAGATTATCACATTCTCTTTATCCTTCTCCAAGTTCTCCAAGTTGGAGAGAGCCATGCAGCCCATTGTAACCGTCTATTATATCAAATAACGTTTACATAATCGCATTATTATGTTATGATGGATAGTTATTAATAAAAAAAAAATCATTACCACTATTAATTATAACAATTACAATGGCCATTGTTCCATCTCATCTCATGCTGTTTGTTTTACTTTAACATCAAACTAATAACCATTATTTTCTATCTAATCTGAAATTTTGGTTTCTGTGGTAAGATGCAATAAAAGCTCAGCTCTCATCATCTTGGAATGACATGAGCAGGTAAATCCCACTAGCGATATAACCGTGTATAATGGTATTTTCAATTACCTTATTTATTTCTTTCTTTACATAAGAATCTTGTGTTATTTACGTGACAGTTTTCACTTCATTTCTTAATAAAACTAGATTTCCGGTAGCTCCTCTATGCATTTGGTGCTATGTAGGATCTCCCATGATGTTTAGTGGCATCCATCTATGAGTCTTCTATCTTAAGCCAAGAAGAGAGATAAAATCTAAACTAAAATTTAATAAATAAAATTCCGAAGATTTTAAAAATTGCGAATTTTCAAGAACCGTGATAACTTGATAAGCAGACACTGAGGTTCATGGGCAGCAAAATAATTCTTTTCTTAGCAGTATGGACACTGGCTGCGCATGAATGGGTAATCTAGTACTAAACATGGAACTAGTAGATGTCTGATTTATACTATAATATACAAAGCAGAAAGTTGACGTGATTCTAGAATCCATCCATAGTTGTAAGGTAGGTTACTGGATGCAATTCTCATTTTTTCTTCTTTTGGGCGCACTACTGAAGATTTTTTCTCTTTTCTCATCTTTCTTCTTCCCCGAAAGAAAGGGAAGTAGCAGACTCCACCCACTTCATTAGAAGATTAAGTAAAAACAGAGGTCGCAAAGTGTGATCTCTGTGGGAGAAGAGATCATAGAGGAGCAAAACAGAAGACTGGCATACAATATCACAAAATACTTGGGTGTAACTGGATAACTTCATTAACAAGAGAAAAATAAGACTGCTGCAATATTGTGGGATGATATGCCCCCATGAGAATAGAAGGAAAGGAGACTTCTCCAACACAACCATCAAATTGCTGGCTTTGTGGGAGAACGTGCGGAGGATACTGACCGTGAGACAGCTGCTATAAGAAGATTCAATGAAGGCATCAAAGATCGAAAACATACTGGCACTGCTTGAAAGAGGTCCATGGAGGTCTGTTAGTCTTGCAAAGAGAGAGAAAAATGCTCTAACTATGTGCAAAGCAGGAGATCAATGGATCATCAATCGAGTCAGGACCAGCATTACAAAGTGGGCAACAGAAAACATAGCTCCATCCTTCTCTGATTAACAATTCTCCTCTATTCTTCAAGGCTAACCAGATGAAGGTTCTGATTTCTTCTGGTGCAGGTAGCTTCCAGCTGGAAGGGGCCAAAGAGAACAATGCCACCCTCGACCCCTGTTTAGGATTTGATAGTTATGGATATAGTTTTCACCAAATCATTTTTGGTCTGCACTTTTGATGGAAGATTCTTTGCTTGTCCAAGTAGGTGCCTTTGTATTTGCAATCTGATCATATCATCTCCAGAGAGGTAGAAAAGACTTATTGTCATATCTTGTTCTTCTTCTCATTCTTTTTCTTTTCATTAGGATAGGCATATCTTGTTCAGAATATCACGAGTACCAAAATTCATTCAAGCTATCTGATGTAGGTGAATCAATCATCTGGCTCCCTAGAAGAATGATGTTTTGGATCTTGCTCGCAATTTGCTGAGGTGTATGGCCTCTTTTTTCCCACAAGCTGGCATAGAACTTTGACTATTGACGGATTGCCTAGGCAAATCAGTGAACACTTTATTCTGGTGCTGGTTGTAGTCCATCACAAATTCTGCCTCCATTTCAAGTCGACTGGGCGCGAGTATTGATCCAAAACAGGTGAAGACAACCCAGCTGCAGATCCCTGCCATCTGAAAGATACATGACCATGACCCATCCATGTGAATAAGCTATCACCTGGCTGCACTGGCTAAAAATTATGAGTCCAAACCACCTGCATTTGAAAGCGTTGACACTCCAAAGACAAAGGATCCCTCACTCCTGGAAACTTTAAAGTGGGAGTGGTTCTTAGCAGGAGTTCAAAAGTGCAATTATGTGGATATTTCATGGATCGCTAGAGGGACTTCTATTTGTGCTCCGTAATTTCCTGTACAACAACAAATTAATTGGAATAGTTATTGAGACTTAACCCTCAAATTGACTGCCATTTCAACTTACAACTTTGTACTCTGCTACTAAACAAGATGGGACGCGGCAACCGAGACTCAAAAAGTGATACACAGCATTACTTAGTTCAGGACATAAATGTTAGGATCATCTGCTATAACAAAACAGAGCCCATGTAATATGTAAGGGGTACATTAAGTAGTGCCACTAACATCTGGTTGAGAATATAAATAGCTGAAATACAAAACAGTGGGATGGAAACGACTGCTACTTAATGCTTACGACTGGCCAATTTACTCCTGGCCTTCATTTTGATGGCCATTTTAATTTTGCGAGATGCAACGAAAGGAAACATCGCTAATCTTATCCATAGAATCCTTGAGCTTGGTGCAACTTTTGTCCTGCGGTACTATTAAGGATGGCCACCATGTTATCCATCTAAAAAATGGATGGCTCTTATTCATCTGACAAAATATTATTGGTGTGATACATGACGCATCATAGTGAGGAAGGTGTGATATCTCAACCCTGCACATGAATCTTAAAGTGGCAAAAACAAACAAAAATAAAATAAGAAAAAAAGAAGCATGCAGAAGATTTCCATTGAGTCTTCTCTTCTATAAACTCCAAATCAAAATTAGAATCCGAGGCTAGGGAGGAGTCCAACTGCCCCCCCATCTCTATTTAAAGGGACCAAAGTTCCTTGTAGAACCCCATCACCAACCTACCGTCGAACTTGCGCCCTCCTTATGTCGATCTTGAATCCTCACTAGAAATGAGGTATGGACCTCTTATTTCATTTTAATCTTTCTTCCTAGATCTTCTTCTATCCCTATTGAGCCACTGCTAGCTGAATTCCATCGGGAATCATTGGAAATCAATTTGGAAACCCTCCCATGCCTTGGTTTGTTTTTCCACCCCTTTTTTTGGATTTTTCAACGCCGATAGCCATTGCCAACTGCCGGTCTAGGATCCACTGGCTACACCATCATAGCCCCAACCACCATCGGCTAGAGATATGCCAGTGGTGACCCACTGTTCCAAAATTTAAAGGGGAGAAACAAATACCCTATTTCTATTTTACTGTGGAACCAAAAGAGAGAGAAAAAGAAGAAAAGAAGAAAAAAAAAGAAAAAAAATATAGAGAGAGATTTTCTCTCTCCTATTCCTCTCTCTAGTTCTCTCTATCACCTTATCTCTCTAGTTTCTCTCTTACTTTCTCTCTATGATATTTTCTCACTCTAAATTATTTCTCTCTCTTCATGAATTTATCTCTCTCTATGATTGATCTAATTAAAGGATCTCTTTCAATGATTTTGATATGATTCTAATGAAGAAAGTCTTGATTCATGATCGTCGGATTGCATGTCGATTTTCATCTTGATCGGATCCGAATACTATCAGATTTGATCTATTTGATCTCTATGAAATCAATTATATCTTAATCTGATCTTGATTAAATAAAATTAATTTATCGAAATGACCTTTGATGGTCGAGCACCCTATTGGCCTCTATTTTGATTCTTATCGAATTCTACTGATTTGATCATCGTCAATCGAATAAAGTTAGCATGATTGGATCGAGCCCAGATTATAGGATGCAACTACCATTCATCATGTCTTCTTTGATTATTCATATTCTTTTTAATTATTGGACTTGATTATATATAGGGGTATACTTATCTCAACAAAAAAATATCCAGCAATGGAATATTGCGATGTGATCTATGAATTAAAATTTTTGAAAAAAAATTTATGAAATAATATGGATTTATTGTAATATATATGAGATGAGGTAAATAATGTTTCACTTTTTTAGATTTATTAGTAATTATAAATATTTTTATATTAAATTATCCATGATTTATAAATTTGATGTATGGTATTTTGGATTTGCCGAATATATCTTTTTTTCGATATATCAAATAATTTATGATCGATCGTACTAATTTTACTATAGATTATAATAATTGATTTCGATGTCACCTAGTTTATGACTTTTTGAATTGAAATATGAAAAAGTATTTTGATTTGAGATGAATTTTGACAATAACCTGATATGTATCAAACCCTGCAAGTAGGGGTTAAATGCTGGTATTTTGAAACTCTGGCGATGGAGATTGTATGCTGGTATTTAGATATCTTGCTAGTGAGGATTATGCACTAGTTTTTGATATCCTATCTATGGGGTTATACGATGGTACTTTGATATCTTGTTAGTGAAAGATATGCACTGATATTTCGATACTCTACTAGTAAGATTGTATGCTGGTATTTGATATCCTACTATTGGAGGTTATACAGTGGCGTTTTGATTTAGTTCATGACTATCGAAATGAACTTGATATTTTGAAAGAAATCGATAATGAATAAAAATAAATTTGCATAGATTTTATTTGATTGATATTATATATTTTAGATTGATGCACTTTGCATGCTTATTTCAGTATATTATTATTATTAAATTTATCTAGCTAAAATATATATTACTTATTGGATTGTCTAGCTCATTAGTCTATATTTTATTATTTTTATATATTCAAAAGACTAGCTTGATTTGGAGATTCTATATGAGAGAGTAAATTAGAAGCAGAATTTGATATCCTTATTTTAGATTAAGATTTATTGAAGTGGATAGAACACTATAGAATTTTATTTATAAGACATTTGAATTAATTATTTGAATTAAAGTTGAATATAAATTATTTTAAATTTATTCTGCTGTTGCTTTGTAATATCGTGATAATTATCACGCTTTGCAGGCTTTGTGGAAAAAGTTCTCCATAAGTATGCGGCGATTGCAATGACCCACAACTCTCGATTTCGGATTAGAAACTTAACTGAAGAAGAGTCCGTTCATCTTCGAGATAAATGATGTGATCGATATCCATGATGTTACCGTTCTCTATGGTGCAAAAATCACACCGTAGAGGGTTTCATTTGTAATCCTTAACTAGATGATAGATAAATTGTCTGACAAAGGTAATAGATTGTTCTAACTTCCTATACCATCTTCTCCACTACTTCATCACTTAGAACTCGAAGAGAAACCAGATAAGAAAATGATATGATATCAATTGGTTGGGCTGAACCAGCTCGGCTAGATTGAGGTCACATGCTTGGAGATCCATAGCCCTAAAGTAGTCAATCTGCTTAGCTAGGACGGAGCACTACGGCAGCAAGGGCCACACCCTGTAAATTTCCGCCTTTGCATTCTCTTTGCTAATGATGGATTTGGGATGGCTCGACAAGATAAAGAACCTTCCCATTCCCAATATAATGTTCCATTGAAATGTGAAAGAAAGCCTTATGGCTCCCCGTCCCTTCACCTTTCATCTACTTTTTGCGCTTCCTACATAGATTATTTCAGGTTGTGAAGGCATTGGCAAAGATTTCCTACCCAATTCATGTTTGACCATCAAAATTCCCATCCTATATATCGAAGAGCATAATTGTGTGAGAAATGTCTACAAAGGACTCTACAAAATGTTGTTATTGGACTAATTGTTAATATGGCGCTTAAATAAGAAAAAGGTACATAGTTCCCTTTATCCTTCTCCAATTTGAAGGGAGCCATGCAGCCCATTATAACCGACTATTATATCCATCAACCTTTACATAATTACATTATTATGTTGTAATGGATCAATATTATTAAAAAAATTATTACCGGCTATTATAACAATTACAATGGCCATTGTTCCATCTCATGCTGTTTGTTTACTTTAATATTAAATTAATAACCATTATTTCTATCTAAGCAGAAATTTTGGTTTGTGTGGTAAGGTGCAAATAAAAGCTCGATCTGATTATCTCGGATTGATATGAACATGTAAATCTCACGAGCGATATAAATATATAAATCGGTATTTTCAATCACCTTATTTATTTTCTTTTCTTTACATAAGAATCTTGTGTTATTTTACATGATAGTTCTTACTTCATTGCTTAATAAAAACTAGATTTCTAGTAGCTCCTCCATGCATTCTGTGTTATGTAGGATCTCCCATGATTTTTAGTGGCATCTATCTATCAGTTTTCTATCTTAAGCCAAGAAGAGGGATAAAATCTAAACTAAATTTTAAAATAAATTCTAAAATTTTAAAATTATGAATTTTCAAATGAGAGTAGTAACTGATTGATGCTCTCTTTCTCTCTTCTTCTTTTTTTTATGTTTTTAGTAAATTAGATGAATTAAATCATTCAAGTATAGATACATCCATGAGAATCAGAGAATAAAAAAAATTAACAATTCGATCAGAATATTTGTCAAGGAATCACGCTCTTTTTCCATCTTGGCTGGGTTTTTCCCATTTCCCCTCACGCATTGCACATGCATTTTCTTGATGCATTACAAGGATGTATGAAAATTTAACTACGTTTTCCTTTCTCCCCAGAATGCCTAATGAAACTAAATTTAGCTTAATGGGTTCTCCGAGTTTTTCTTTCTTTTTTTTTTTTTCAGAAATCAATTTATTAAATGCGTCTACAACTCTAATAGAATGGGAATAAGCGAGGTGATGCTACCATGGAGGTTGTAAGGGAGCTCTTGGACTCTTGGGCACGGTCAGAATAAGCCTGACTTCGATGCCGGCATGCCGGATTTTAAAGGTTCGACCCAAGCTGACCAGGTTAGAGCATGCCAAGGTTGGACCTAGTTAAAATAAAATACAAATAAGGATAATCCACTTCCGAGGTTAATTGCAGGCTAAGTTAGGAATTGGGCCATGTACTTCTATTTTCTCCTTTTTTTAATCATTTTTTTTAAATCTTGTTGTCAGGTTGGCCTGGCCCATTGGTTGAAGGCCTAGAGTTGCTGAATTCCTGAACACCTAACGCAAAGGCCGCTGTGTACAAATGCTTGATAATAGGACTGCAGGATTGAACTGCAAGCATGTCCAAGAACAAGAGACAACACTGGAGAGGCTTATCATGTGGATAAATAAAACACGTTGAGAGATGTTTTTTTTTTACATCCCAAGGGAGTTAAGCTCAGCCACCATAACAAGAGAAATTACATCCTGTGCCACCTGTAGCATTCCAGTCAGCTTATCTCACTCTTATGGGCCTCATTCATTATATGCTTGTCTTGGCCAATAGATAAAATGAAACGAAATGATTTAATATAGTGCATTGCCACATTGGTGCATGCCGTGTTGGTTATAATTTCTTCCATAATAACATCTCCTCTTCTGCAACCGATCACGCTGGATCCAGTAGGGTTTCTCCTGGACAAGCCCTCATTTAAGGAATGGACGTATCATGGGAAGGGTTAGGTTTAAGAGATGGCAACTACTAAAGGGATGGCAATTGATGGCAATCATAGGATTCCTCTAGGCCCATGCATCTAGCACGTTCCTCAATTTATATGAGGGACGGCGCAATATACACAAGATATCTGATCACACAATTTTTGTTCATTAATGGGCTTGCTGTCATCGTTATTGTGAGATCTAAAATCCTATATTGGAATCGGGCTATTGAAATCTCGACAAAAATAATCGAGAGATCAAATATGCACTATTCTTAGATATTAATTATAATAATTTAGTTAATTAATAAACTATATATGATGCCAAAAGAAACGGAGTGAGAAGCCTTTGGTGGATATATCAATGTAATAATTTACACACACCATGATGTTGGCCAAAAAGAAATCTTGGTAGACTTAAAATTGGATAGTGAAAACATAGAACAAAATTGCAGTAGTTATTAGATGATGAGGTTGGCCAGAGCTCTTCTAGCTCATATGCTGATGCTAACTCCCAAATTACTTTGCCAACAACAGGCACTTTTGTTAGCCGTTAGCTTCTGGCCACTTCCCAACGGAACATGCACTGGGCCAAAAAGCCATGTATAAATAAATTAGAGATCATAGAAACAAATCAAATTCATATCTAAAACTTGTCCTTGAACAATAATATGGCGTTGGATTGTAGTGTTTGTCCTGCAAAGTAACAGCCAGTTTGGGACCGCGAAAAGGAAGTTTCAGAGCCCCTTCGCTTCCCCTGTTCCTCTTCCTCCTCCCTTCCATTTATTTATTTATTTTTTCTTTCCATTAGCTAATTGTTTCGCATCATTTTATCTCCTATTTTGCTGACCGTCGGATCAATCTGCCCCGCCAAATAATTGCACCCCGTTGTCGTACTTCAGCACCACACGGAACGAGGAATCCACACCATCGCTTCAACATCAGACGGCCATCGCGCAGCAGAGCAATGTCAGACGCTTTTGGCTCATCCTGTCAGCCGCCCGACCTGGCATGAACGGCAGCGATCTGATCTCAGCCCTTCACGTGGTGGACCCTGACGTACAACACCGACCAAAAAGCTTTTCCGGACACGTGGCGACCTTCTAATGGGTAAAACGGGGATAAAGAGATGTTCCGGTCCGAAAGGGGCAATCCCTGATCGGGGAACAAATCATTGGAAGGCGGATTTAAACGAAAGGGGAGGAAAGAAAAGGCGACGGTAACTAACGGCCGGGGATGATGACGCCGTTAGTGTGCCGCGTGGGGGACCCTTTGGGATCTGAGGGAAGGGATGAGTCTGGTTACCTTCCCGAGGTGGCGGTAACTTTTCTTTTTTCTTTTTTTCTTTTTAACTCTCTCGCTTCGCCCCGCGGGTTGGAAGCGACGGGAGATGGAACCGCGACCGGGGCCCAGTTATCGAAGCCGTCAGACGCCGCCGTTGGATCGGCGATCTTTGCGCGATCCTCGCCGCGTTGACGACGTTCGTACCGCCGCGCGGCATCATGATGGCCACGGCCCCGCATGGGAGCAGCAGCGGCTATATGCCGTTGATGTCCGCATAAAATTGTTATGCGAGCATGGACCACAAGCGATACAAGGTCATAGCTGCACGCACCTTGCTCTCCATCAAGGTGTCTCGCTAGTTTGATTCTTGAAGGAACAAGATTGGGTTTAAAATGCGAAGAGTTGAAACTCCTGTATTAACCGATCCATACTGCAAAATATACCCAAACTAGCCTAAACCTCGCCGAGCTTAGTGCATGTACCGATATTAGTCGAGGATTTTGATGGTTTTGTTGCTAAAACCTTTATGCCACTCCATTTCTGCACCGACGGTACGTGTTCTGTGGCAACTGAAATGAGCGTGAGTGACCGCCATACTTTAATCCCTTGAGAACCTCCTCCTGTAGCAGGAATATTTGATTCGTAATCGAAATTAAAATATAAATATAAATATAAATAATTTAAAATTTAAATCGAAATGATTAAATTTTTAAATATTTAATTTGTAATTGAAATCAAAATTAAAATTGAAATGAAAATTAAATCCATAGAGGAGAATAGAGATTGAGTTTTATATAATTTGATCCATTCCCATTTCACTCCGGAATCGAAATCAAAATCGAAATGAGACACTTTTCAACCAAACGGTTGGAACAGGAACCACTCATTCTGATTCCGATTCCAGACCCCATTCTCTCCAATCACAATTCTCTCAAAAGAGAAAAATTTATATCCCTCACTTCTTGCACTATATGACCGTGCGTATAACCAATCATAATGATTCATTTCTATTGAATTTATCCATCTAAAATCCGTCTCAATATACTACTATAAAATAATCATAATTATTTTTAAAAGAAAGATAAACTCAAGGGTGCGCTTTTTTTTCCTTTTAATGTTTGGTTAATAAATCTCCATTCCTCCTGCGGTTCAGCTCTAACCTATTTGGCTCTAATTTGTGTGAGATGAAGTATGTCAAATACAAGACGGAATAGATAGAGAAAGTAGAGAGATCAGATTGAGCCAAGCTACAATAATCTCAGCGAATAATTAAGAATAGGATGAACCAAAATTTCAAATTAGCTAATACAAAAGATGAGAGAATTAAAACAAAATAAAATAAAAGTCTCAAGGGATCTCAAAAATATTTTAGGATCGATATATTAAAATTCTTATCGGCAAGATAAATTGAAGCATAGAAAATATATCTAAATATTAAATTTTAAATGTTTTAATTATGATCACTCTCAAAATCTATTGCTATAAAATTGTATAAATTTAAAGGTGTGATTGAATGATACCGCTTGATGATAATTGGCACACCGTATTGACTGCGATCATAGAGGTGAGGTTGTTACATATCGCTCAGGGGAGTTTATTTGATCAATACAAATATGAACCAAAGTCTTGTACATGATAAAAGTATTAACTTGAGGGCGAATTTTTTTTGCACCTTCATAATTTTTTTCATACAAGTATTTACATAGAATGACAGCATCATCAAAAATGAATATTCTCTTTAAAAAAAAATGGCACAGGTGCATGCAACTTGACCTTTAGATTGACTCGGAGAAAGGCCAGGGGAGCACAACAGGATGCTAAATTGCTAGGGTGGAGTAGACTTTAGCCAGGAAAAAAGTGATAAGCTGACTCCATTCCCTCTCAAAGACTCAAGCTGGCGGAGCTACCCTCCCATCATGCCAACCTAGGGGCAGATTCCCTCATCAGCGTTTGAGTTCGCTTCGCACGTTCTTCTCGGCCTCTTCTATCAAAGTATGCATCCCTGAACTCCATGCAGACAAGAGAAACGCCCTTTGTTTCTAGCGTTATAAAATGGATCGAGTAACAAAACATGTGGGATGTTTTTTTTTTTTTGGTAAGCTATCACGTCCAAGATGTCGCTGCATGAAAGCCAGTAAGGTTTTAATGACGTCGTTGTCGTGTCATAAATAAAACCTTCTAAAATTAACAACTGCTGTTGTAGTCTGGTTCAGTAATTAAGCCGATAGCTCGAGATTGTATTGATTTTTTTTTTTTTTTGGACCACGTAATTTTTAAGTGTAATTGGACTGAAAATTAGCTAAAACATGCATCTCGGCAGCCGTACAGGCTGGAGGATTAAACTTCTGGAGAGAGAAGGATCACCGTGGACTCATTAAACCATTTTGGCCATTATTAGAAATGATGAATATATTCCGAAAACTAGATTTGCTGTATCCGAAAGTTGCACATCAAATTTTCGGATGGATCTAAGCCTCCCTCTTATTCATTTTCTTATCTTCTAAATTTTCTTTTAGAAGTTTCAAATTAGGTAGATTGAAAGAAGTTTTCCCTTCTTCTCTATCAAATTATAAAGAGTGTATATTTTTCAAACCATGCTTAGACTTTATCACAATATCGGCCAAATCAGATTAAACTTTTTTACTTTAAATTATATTTTATTATCTAAGTTTAAAATTTAAATTTATAAAAAAATAATAATATATATCGAGCTTAGCACTATAAAAATCATCATTCAAGATCTATAAATCCTGATAACTAGATCTACCATCTATTGTATACAACTCTTCGTTCACCGACAACTCAAGGTGTCATACTTCTACATGCAGATTTGAAGGAATCCGATCGTAGCAAATATTTTTTATAAAAAAAAAATTTATCAAAAATTTCTTTCGATCTAGAAAAACTAAATAATGTAGTCGAAGATAGAACTAACATAGAAGCCGAGATTTGTTTTTTGTAAATTTTAACTTCTTTGTAATCACTTATATTATGTATATCTATTTCAAAAAAATGACAATATCTTTTCATCAAAGAAGAATGTGACCAAATTGCATTAGGTGAACCTTATTATTATAAACAAAGATATGTAACTCAATTTTAAGAGGATTAGTTGAAGAATGTGGATCTAGACCTTACTCTTATTCATTTTCTTATTTCTAAATTTGTTTTACTAGTTTCAGATTAGATAGAATGAAAGAATTTTTTCTTCTTCCCTATCAAATTATAAAGAGCATATGTTTTCCAAACCATACTTAGACTTCATCACAATTACCCAAATCAGATAAAACTTTTTTAGTTAAATGATATTTTATTATCTAAGTTTAAAATTTAAGTTTATAAAGAATTAATAATATATATCAAGCTTAGCACTATAAAATCATCAATCAAGACCTATAAATTCTGATAATTAGATCTACCATCTATTGCATGCAACTCTCCATTCACCAACAATTCAAGGTGTCATGCTGCTACATGTGGATCCAAGGTCAAGCCTCAAGGTCACAGCGAGATGGGTTCAGAGTCCCAACATTAAGATTGGTAGCAGAATTGGGGAAGTATCATTCATGTGCATTTGATCACTGGGAGACATGACAATTTTTCAGAATTTGGGGGGTGGTTAGCCATCCATTCAGATATTAAGACCAAGGACTACAAATTTAGATACACATAAAGATCATCATCTGAAAACTGCTTTAATTGTTTGATGGGAAAGCACATAGTATCATGCACATGCTAATGCTATACGATACAAACCCACCGAAACTATCATCCTCATGGCAGTCATTTTCACAAACATGCTTAAGAGCACGACGAAATGTCGAATTTGACAATTATTTGTATCCATTATTTATGCTAACCTCTTGTAGGCATCACTTGCAAGGCCCACATATAAACTTTAACATTATTCTAGTGCGAGGCTCGTCATGAGAATTAACATGACAATTCTATAAAAAAAAAAAAAAATTAACATGACAAGATGGTGGCGGGTCTCCATGAAATGTTCAAATTAACAAATCATAGTGGTGGTACCTGCAGCATAAGAGTACTCCATGTTAGGTGGCAGATTTTTGAGTAATTCAAGCAAATTATGTGGAGTGTAAGTGGGAACATATTCCATGTAAAACCAAGATTTAAAATAACTTTTCTTTGGTCACTAGAAAAATAATAACAACAATTGTTTGATATTTTTAAAAAAAAAATTGATCATGATGTCATAATGATTATCATATCTTTAAACATAATAATATTATTTTTTAATTAAATTTACTATATCCATTTTATCTTTTAAAAAAATTTGCATCATCTAACATATAATAACCTTTTATTATCTGACTAAGAATCTCTATTATATATTAAATAATTTAAAATTTTATTAATTTTATGAGAATTTGTGTGGATATGTATTTAATCCAATAATACTCCAAATGAACCTTAAATAGTTATCAAGATCAAAAAAAATTAAATAATATTTTTAATTAATTTTTATAGATGAAGTTTATAGTTATTATAAATAATATCAAATCTAATATATGGTCCATGTAGAATATAGAATATTATAGTATAAATTTATTAAGATCAGCGGTAAATTGATCATTTATGATTAGATTTGAGAAGATTTGGATTATTAATCTAAGGGTGATGGTTAATTTGGGCAAGAAAGTATCTAATATCTTTTTTGGTTGATTTATGTTTAAAAAATAAATATCTGTTATAAATTAAAATAAAAAAAATATTATTAATTTTGTAGAACAAATTTTACTAGCTTATGGCATGGTTTCTGTCACCCAGTTCCAGCAGCTAGAATGGTGCCTGAATCGGGGCAGTCTGGCCCACACAAATAATTCATTTCACATGGGCCCCCCATTAACCAACACTGCTGTGGAGCCGACACGTCGGCGCCTTCCGCGGATCAAAAGACAAAAGCCGTACAATTAGGAGGCGGCCCACCTGAGCCGGTGGTGTCCCCCATCTAGCCTGGAACAAATCCTGTCCGCTCGTAGGCCCCCGTCCCCACTTCTCAACCATACGATCTGTGGACGCACCTCTTCTATCCGCGGTTTAGGTTTTAAAAATCGGCGCCGAAACGGCGATAAATAAACGACTGGCGCATAGAATTTTCCATGCGGAAACCAATATTTATGCTCCTTCCGTATCGCAGGCCTGGTTGGGTATAACTAATCCTCGTATAAAACAGAAAAAAAACTTGGATAACTCATCCTTAATCCAATCCCGTTCAAGATTATAATGTATCTATGTTAGGATTTGACGCCTCGAGATTCAGCCCACATTGAGCCCACAGCGAGGTTTGCGGCGAAAAACGGAGTCCAACGACACCAAGATCATCTGAAACGGAGCTCGAATGGAGGAGATACGAG
>KE505033.1:373368-389758 GCA_000441515.1 Elaeis oleifera | reverse complement strand
ATATATATATATATATATATATTGCAGTGATTTGTCAAATAATCACCACTCAGGCCCAATTCCTGCTGAGTTTACTCAGCTACAAAGTCTGATGTTACTGTGAGTCTTTATGACATGCTCCTTTACCAGAAAATTTCAATATATTAAGTGATAAATGTAACTACATTCCATTTTAACATGGGAATAATTATAATAGCATGTCCAGTATTTCTAATTACTTATCTTTTGGGATTCTTTTACAGAAATTTAGAAAACAACAATTTATCAGGTGATTTGATGCCGTTAACTAACTGCTTAAGTCTTGCTACACTGTAAGTTAGTTGTTCCAGAGTTTTCAGAACTGAGTAGGCAAAGGGATATATGCTGACAACCTGTCAACTCGCAACTGTGAACAGGAATGTGTCCAACAATGATTTTGCTGGTGATATTCCTACTGTCAACAACTTCTCCGTTTTCACCGGACAGGTGAGGAACCAAATAATAATGACATGGTCAAAGATTCATGCATAGCCAAAAACTCCAGCTTCTTCATGGGGTTTGGGATGATTGGTGGTCACCTAATTTCTCAAAAAATAAATAAAGGCAATCGCTCTATAACTTTTTTGATTGCAGATTTTCACTGATTTAAAAAATAAAAAGAAAGGATTCATCCCACAATTGTATATGCGATTATATGTATTGTATTTGGGAAGTTAAATTTTGAGCTTTTACCTTCACAACCCTTGATTTAGGGAATATTTCTCTCCTGTGTTCAGCTTCATAGGAAATCCTGGTCTTTGTGGCTATTGGATCAGTTCTCCATGTCATTCATCCCATCCACCAGAGAGAGGTAAGCACTTCAACATTTTAATTCCCGTTAGCATTTATTGAAGAAACCTTTGGGCTTTGGTGCCTCCTCACCATTAAATATGTTGGTAAGCTTACCAGCTGTTATATGCTTCTGCTGAAATCTGATCAGCAGGGAGTGGTGACATTACAGATTTCTGAAAAGTGACTTCTCTCAGTTGATTTCTTTGACTTTAGAAAAGGCATTTAGTTTTGTGATGTATAATTTTAATTAATATCAGATTTTAGCTTGTAGTTTGTAAACTTATCATCCTTATTTTGCCTACCATCATTCGTACAGCTTCGATCTCAAAAGCTGCCATTCTGGGCATTGCACTGGGTGCACTTGTGATTCTTTTGATGATCCTAGTGGCGGCATGCAGGCCACACCATCCACCACCATTTTCAGATGGCTCTATAAGCAAGCCAGGTAAGCTCTGGTCTTTATGTCCATGAATGCATAACATGGCTGTGCGGTCTATCCAGATAGGATCATGATCTTCTTGTGTTCAAAGTTCATATTCATCGTTGGAATGGTATATTTAATAATAGCTATAACTGATTGGAATTTGCTAGGTAATGGTGTCCATAAAATTGTGTACTCAAAAATGAATGTTGTCAGAAGACGCCCTTACGGAATACCAAAAATAAACAATATGTCCTTTGTCATGTAATGGAACATATTAGAAAATTAGTTTCATCTGCTCGTTGGCTATGTATTTTATGCATTGCCGGCCAAGTAGTCTCTCTGCTTTGTAATATCAGCTATAGCACAAATTTCATTCTCTTTTTGTGGAAGCATAATTGCCTTCGGATTTAGACCAAGTTCCATGTGTCTGTTGGTGCAGTCCACAATATTTCGCCAAAACTTGTTATCCTGCACATGAACATGGCGCTGCATGTATACGAAGACATAATGAGAATGACTGAAAACTTGAGTGAGAAGTACATAATAGGGTATGGTGCTTCAAGCACTGTGTACAAATGTGTCCTGAAGAACTGCAAGCCTGTGGCCATCAAAAGGCTTTATTCTCACTGCCCACACAACCTAAAGGAATTTGAGACTGAGCTGGAGACAGTTGGGAGCATCAAACATCGGAATCTGGTTAGCCTTCAAGGTTACTCCTTGTCACCATCTGGCAACTTACTCTTCTATGACTACATGGAGAATGGCAGCCTCTGGGATCTTCTACATGGTTTGTATGCTTCCTTCTTTGACATGCGCGTCTCCTAATTTGTCTCATGGTTCTTTGTTTTAAAGTTTTATATTATAAAGTTTTTGATGCAACCTACTTTGCCTGCACATGTTAATTCTCAGATTTGCATGGTTTGCAGATTTAGTCACACGTAATTTTTTCCATCAATAAGACAACTGCTCTCAATGCCATTGTTGATAGCTTAAATGGTTTACTGTCAATATCCAATCCCTCAAGAGGCTATTCTCTTCTTGCCAATTACAGGTCCGACAAAGAAGAAAAAGCTGGACTGGGATTCTCGGCTTCGAATTGCACTGGGAGCGGCTCAAGGATTGGCTTATCTCCACCATGACTGCAGCCCTCGAATTATTCACAGGGATGTCAAGTCATCAAACATACTTTTGGACAAAGATTATGAGGCTCATCTCACAGACTTCGGTATAGCAAAGAGCCTGTGCGTCTCCAAGACCCATACGTCCACCTATGTCATGGGCACCATTGGCTACATTGATCCCGAGTATGCTCGGACTTCCCGCCTCAATGAGAAGTCTGATGTTTATAGCTATGGGATCGTCCTGCTCGAGCTTCTGACCGGAAAAAAGGCTGTGGACAATGAATGCAATCTCCATCAGTTGGTAACAGTCTCATCCTTTCCCCTCCCCTTACTAATCGCTACTATTTATGAACTACGATCGCCTAGACTGTCAAAATAAAACGGCATCGCAATGATTCTTTGCATCATCCTGCTCTTTGATTGGTCGAACTTTTGGGGTCTATGTGGGACCATGCATCTGAAGCATTTCATGTGGGTTGTAGTCTCTGGGCATCGCCGTACATTACGTGGTGCTGCAGTGCGGTACACCATTATATGGTTCCCCGGTGTCACAGAGCCCATCAGCACTGATTTTGAGTACCAATAATACGATGCAAGCTGTGGCCATCAGGAACTAATATGGATTCTTCCATCTGTTGGACAGATACTATCAAAGACAGCGACCAATGCTGTCATGGAGACGGTGGATCCTGACATCACCTCCACATGTAAAGATCTCGGTGAGGTAAAGAAAGTGTTCCAGCTGGCCCTCCTCTGCACCAAGAGGCAACCATCGGACCGGCCGACCATGCACGAGGTTACTCGGGTCCTGGGATGCCTCGTCCAGCCCACTCCGCCACCCAAGCACTCCCCGCCGCTTCCCCTACCAGCGCCACCATCGGTGCCCAGCTACATCGATGAGTATGCCAACCTCAAGAATCCAACCACCCTGACCTGCACTGCCTCAATCAGCACTTCAGATGCTCAGCTCTTCCTCAAATTTGGCGAGGTGATATCGCAGAACACGGAGTAAGTGTAGTCTTACCAGTCCAATGACATTTTGGCAGCGGATAGTTACAAATTCCCCTCAGTATTAGAGAAAAGGGGGCTTGTGTAGGGTCTCACTGTAAAATTGGGATGCTGCTGATGTTTTAGTTGTAGCATTGGAATCATGTGAACTGTCTTCAAGAGTTTTGGATGGTATGAGGAAAGCTGGTAGCTAGTGCTGTTTAAGATGAAGACATTGTGGAGTGGTGTGGGCCTCTCACTGTGCCTTGTGCAAGTTGTCTCTGGTACAATTACTGCTTGCTGTTTGGGGAAACCTCCTTGGCGCTCCTCCCGGGAGAGTAAATTATTTACGGTGCGATTGGGTCAGGTCTTAGCTGTACCTGGGCTCGGCTGTAGGGGTCGGCCTGTGATGATTGATTTGAATGGTCCTGACCTGACACGCGTCGTTGTCATGGGAGATTCTCGTGATTTTTGTGATGGTTGGGACTCGAAGTTATTGCTGTGTGGATTCTCTCGAAATGGGGATTTCTGCGGATGGCATGTGTGTATCTTGTAGCGTTTGATGGGTTCTGTATGGCTGCCATTCTTGTGAATGGTATGGATGGGGTTCATTTGAGAGTATATGTTTGGTTTGGATGTAGTAAATATTGTCTAAATGAATTATTGGTTCATTGCAATGCTGAAGGATTTGTCCAATCTATTAGAGGTTGGGTTGGCATAAACTTCTCTCGACTTCGGCCAATCTCGCGATGGTGATCAAACCGGCCATTAAAACCGTCTGGAGGGTTGTACTCTCACCATAGGTATCCTATAATGGTTTAAGCTCGGTTAGCATTTGTTTAACCTGAATAATCTGTATACGATATTTGTATTATAGCTAAATTTTAATTAAACTAACAACTAGGCTGGTGCATTGCATGTTCCAGAGAAGAGAGGAAGAGCGAGTCCGGGTAAATCTGATTAGGAGCCGGGAGTCCAAATAAATTAATAAATTAGAGAAAGAACAGGGTCTAATTTGTATGGGAGTTTATTGAAGTTCCAGATTGATTGGGAATGGTGCGGGCGTGAGTAGGGGTGCAATCGAACTGGACAATCAATGGATCTAGACTAAATGATCTCGGACAAATGCATAAAACCAGTTCATATACTGCTTTGGAATTTCAGCCGCGAATTGCGACACAATGTGCCATTTTGCATGCTTCTTTCAGTCGTATGCTCGGGTTTTTGTTGGGGGAACGTTGTTAATGTTCACAGTTGTCGAAAGAGAAAGGTTCGAGATGCACACCTCAATCAATCTTCATTGAATGAATGGTACATGCTATCTGAATCAGTGGTCTAAAAACAAGTTTCGAAAAATAGATCGCAATCAATCATAATTCCACCAAAGTTCCAAGTACTAGGAAACCATCTATCAATTTTATTAAATTAAATTATAAAAGTCAAAAGATCTTAACAAAATACAAGAAAATTTGATTCTTAAAAGTCATTATAATTGATTAAGCTAAAACCTTACTTTAAAAATCGTTTACATGCAAATACTGTATACTGTACATTAACCGAAGATCATAATCATTATTAACTTGACAACTCAATCATGATACAACATCATGACTATTTGTATGGAGACCTTGTTTGGTATGCTCTCGATTTTATACATAATCAGCAATCGTGACTGCCCCTCATATCTAAAAAATCAACCAATCTTGATCAAGGTAGACCATTTTGAAAGCTGCAACTCACATCTAGTGCTTTTCTTTCATATATCTAGCAGAAAGACTTGTCATATCACATTATCAAGAATCAGTTTGCATGAGTTAAGATAGCCTCCACTCTATCCATCGATGCTTGCAAGCGTCCATAGTTCATATTGAAAATAGGTTCTCCAGTGCCCACAGCCCTGCCAAAAACCGTTCGTTCTTAAATAGAAATTATGAGATATGACTTTGGTGTTTCATCAACTTCTTAGTTTTCTTACACTATGCTGACATAATTTTAGTGCCTTTCTTAATGAAGTATGATAATGTACCAAAAGAATTATTATATGGAAAACATTTTTGAGTTTGATATGCAAGCAGCAAAATGTGCAGCATACCCTCTTTTCAAAACACATGATGACACGATAGTAGTTTTGTTTCAACTTAAATAACACAAATAAATAACACAAACTCACCCTTGAATCTCAGGAAGGATGTATTCGGCTTTCCAACCGATTCTCAAATCAAACCCCGGGAACAAGCCAACGGTTGTTTTGTTCTAATCTGGGAAACACCATCTCCACCCAAGCATGTAGAAAGCTTCCATTTCCATCCAGTTGCATTTAAATGGAAATTATGGCCTATGCCTACCTGCATTATCAAAAAAACTAATTACTATAATGCAGCAATAGCACTTTTTCATCGATGAATATGAGACATCAAAATATTTTCAGGACTACAACTGCTGGAATTCTAATGATACAAATATATGTAATTGATGATGTTACAAAGGACATATTATTCAAAAAATAAAAAAGGATCATGTTGAGAGAGGATGTGATCCAATACTTCTCAAGGGAGCATGCCAGACATCTGCCAGGTAACTCTGTGATTGCTTACCCAATTGTTGTCTAATAAACCCAGGCGTTAATGTTTTTTATGCTAGCAAAAGCTTCTCTATCACATGAACAATCTTCAAAGGCTCTTCCAACTTCTAAGGCCTCTTCGAGGCAGCCAAGCATAAATTAGTTTATGTAAGTTTGTTCGTCCCCCTAGGTTATTAGTAATATGTTTTAATTTATTGTTTTTACCCTTCTGTTCCCAATTAATTATTATTCATCCCAATGCTTTCGTCATATAAATCAAGGAGTTGAACCTTATACTTGATCTGCATATGGTACTCTAGAAATTGGCACCTTCTTGCCATTCTAAAGCTCTCATATGATCAAATGGAATTAAAAGTGGATGCCCCTCTCTTGCTCCTCCAAGTTCTCTTTTAAACTACACCTGATCTAGTGCAACTAAGATACATATTACAATGATTTACCCTCAGCATACATTAACCAACAAGAGTTGTAGATAGCTTTATGAACAGCAGAAGTTCGGTCCTATTACAAGAAACACCCATTGGGTGCTCTAATAATTTGATTCTAGGAAGGCATGAAAGCCTTGGATCTTAGAAACTATGAGCTGTAACAGAACGTTACCAGGAAAATCTTCACTTCAAAAGAAAAAGAAAAAAAGACAGATGGTGAGCAGGGTCAGAAATGACATGCAGCAATGGGAATGGCAAATTTTAGGTTGGCACAGTTCAAAAAAGCATGGCAAATAAGTGAGGGAAGGAGCGAGAACATATTCCTGGATTAGTTCAACACCATAATTTGCCCTGCTTCTAGATTGTAGACTGAGATGCAAAATAAGTTTTATATCAACCCAATGGCTATATTCAGCATGTGTGAACCATGGGCTGCAATTTATTTATAGAATTAGATGACAATAAGAAAAGTTCTCAATCAAGAAACCAATCAGACTTATGTTAAAAATGTTTTTAATCAAGAAAAATATCACAATTCTAGTAATTATTGCAACTACAAGGGCAGAAAACAGGAAACAAGGAAAAAGTCAGGAGGGTTCCCTTACAGAATAACATCTGAATAAGAAATTACAACTTAAATAGCCGCTCTAACAAGCATGTTCATTCTAGGTCCAAGTAATACTTTCTACCATGTTCTTCCTGTCCATCAGTTGTTAGCATGAGATGTTGTCTTTGTACTTCGGTATGGTACACTGAAGGTATAATTGTTGCAGCCATGCTTATCGACCAATCACTAAGGTGAAGAAATTGCAGTTTGGTTTTCTCGGCTATTATAAATCCATATCTTAATTGCCGGGAAGGGTTATTTGTCGAAGATCATGACATGCCAGCAACTACTTGGTTTAATAAGTAAATCCACAGATATATTCTTAATTTCACCAACCAAATGCCACATAATAAACATAAACACTTTTGTAAACAATATAATTCAAATCTATATAAACTGTATTATCCTTACCATCTAATTACAGTCTTAGTAATTATTTTATCTATGCATACCAAACTGAAGATAATACTGCCATTTAAACACGACATCTCTCCCCCAATATCTATCTTGTCCATGTAGAACTCAAAGCCCTCAATAAATGGCATAAAACTGTGTGATGCCTATTTTCGACCAATCGACCCAAAGAATCTTGATGATAAACCTCCTAAGCATGCTGCATATGCATGAGCATCCATTCTCACAGTGGCCCTGAATTAAGTGTTATTTCTGAATGCTTGAGCTCACAACAGTTCATGCATCATATTCATTATGAAAACGTTATACTTGAAAGCATTCATCTCAAGGTATTAATTTTGGTTTCAGCACTAATTTTAGGTAGCCTATGATCTGAGGTGAAAAACTGAAAATTACAGTTGAAACCTGGCTAAAACCAGTTCAGCAATCAGGAAAATGGTTATAAAGAGTTTCAGCAAGGAGATAACTTTAGCCAATCCAGTATATTCTAGTCAACCCTCATCCTCACATATATTGCAAGTCCAAACATTTATAAAGTATGATTTTCTGATAACAATTACTTCTCAGTATTTATATTGCACCCACCAAATAGAAGACATGGTTGACTCCATCAAGGGCTAGGCTGTTGTGGATGCAAACACAATGAGTCACCTTGTGAAGAACATGGAGATGGATGCTTCAGTTCCCTGATGGTTCAGTTTGGTACGCCTTGAACCAGGCGGTTGGAATGGTACAGCCAATGATGGGTAATGGTGAAGAATCTAAGCTCCAAAAGAAAGCAATTGATGCAAAAGATGGCCGACTGGGAAATTCCTGTTCAGATAACTTCTTTCTTTTTTTTTTTTGAGGTTGCCGGGGAGTGGGGTGGGGTGGTTTCAAAAGCAGCATGATGAATATTGAAGGTGCAAGGAAGTTTTTTCTGCACCAAAATTTTGGGTCAAAGACAACCATGTGATTGGTTTTACTGAATGCACTATTAATGTTGCCTCCCAGAATGTCTATCAAATGCTTCTATAAGTCCCACAACTACATAAATGTTATGCACTTAACTACTTAGAAAAGCAAAAGGGTGATCAGCAAGATCGGAAGTCCACTTTGCTTCTTCACTAATCAACATTTTATCAACTATGTGTCATCATGCTCCTTCAACAGGTACATCATGGAGTTATACATGCCGCTAAAGCATATTATACTTACATGCATGTTCTGAAACAAGTAATCTTCAAGTCCAAACTCTAAAAGAAGCTACTCAGTTCATCAGTTATACTAGTTAAAGGAAACATCTTATTTGGAGGTCAATTTTTTGGCTATAAAGTTAGGAAATCTACGTGGAAGAGTAGCTTTGAGAAACAAATAATACATAAAAGTAGAAGTCGGCAAAGCTTGCAATATTTGCATGGGGATTCATTAAGATAAGAAAAAGAGGACATTTAGTTGCAGGTTTGTGCCACCTTTGGGTTTCATACAATGCCCAGTGAAAATTTCAGCATTTTGGGCCCATATCCAGCCCTTGAATTATAGCATGGCAAGTTTGAGGCCTAAAAGACCACTTAAAGGCTAACTTGTTATTTGCTATTTGCTACCACAGCAAAATATTTCCTAGAAATGAGTAGTTTAAAATTGTATTGGAAGAAATTTTAGGGAAAAACAGCTATGCTCTCACTTCCACATTCTTCCACAGACACTGAGAAAGATAGGAATCAAATGTAAAAATCTTTCAGTTCAGTCCTTTTTTTTTTGTAATATCTTTTCTTCTTTATTTTTCGTTATTTTATTTTGTTGTCATTAAGTGGCCTCTTACTTGGAAATATTCATATTATTTGGAAGGGACTAAGACCATGACATTCTATCAATTCTTGAACTTCAGATTAGCGCATAGTGAGCTATATTTTGGCATCACCTTGAAGCAATAGGGCATAACTTTAAGAGGTAACCATTTTAAAAGCATAGTTCTCCATCACCCCAAGATGCTACTTATAAATTTCCAGGAAAATTTGACAGCATGATATCTTCAATTAACTGTTTCCTGCAACTCTTTGACTATTTTGCATATTCTAATAAAGACTAGAGAGTTACCCTAGGCTATTTTGACAGCCTGATCGTGGTTGAGAAAATATTTGCAACTTATATCGTGGAGTCCAGTTTTCAAACTATGCATCTTGAAGGCAAAAAAGAGCAAGCTAGAAGGTTGTTCATTGGGATCCTTGGCCTTGCCACCCAAGACCTCTCCATTGCACACCTAATGTGGGAAAAAATACATGCCCATGTGTGTAATCCGCGTACATCCCTTGCGTAAGTCCTAGCATCCTTGCTAGAAGGATCTAATCGCAAACAACACGACTGGCTAGTCAAACCCAAAGGGCCTGTTCTACAATGTCACTCAGCCACATATGGGCCATGCATTGGTCAGTCTTCTGTAACCACCTAAGACCTCACCAAAAGGCTAGCCAAAAGAGGTTAAAAGATAATTAGGATCCTTGCCCCTACTTTAAGTATCTAAGACCTCCACAACGCACACTTGATATGGGACTAAACACATGCCTGAGTAGGCCTTCATGAAAATGATCTTAAATAAACATAGATAGACTTCAATTGCATGAACTATTTCTTGCTCCTGAACATTTTGAGATCTATGAAACCCATATAACTAGTAATTGCTACTCATATGTTTCCTTCAAAGCTTTCCCAGATTTCTCTAGATCAAGGTCGTCACAAGTAGCTGCCCAAGCATCTCATTTGTCTTGACCAGATACTTGGACAACCAAACTACCTAGGTCCCTCAGAATTTCCAAGCCTTCAAGTGAGATGGCCACCCAATCATGACAGCGCTTAGGCAGGATGATTACCATTCTAGGATCCTCCTTTCTTGGGTGCATGCCTCATTATTTATTTACTCAAGATATATTGAAGGTACTTAATAGTTAGCTAATTCTTTTGTAATTAAAAAGCGTATTTACTTCAAGAGAGAAAGAAATTGTCCATTTATGAGATGCTCACTTAGAAACTAACTGATACTTGAAAATGTTGTGATTTTCAAAACTTTAAATACCTTAAATCACTTAATAGAAAGAATTATTAAGTAAAAATAAAGTAATTAAATCAAAGATTTCATTGTTGTATAAAGATAACAACCTTATTTTATTGATATGATATTCTTTGATGTGCTTGTTGTAAACTATATATGATTCGATGTATGAAAATATACAACTTTATCAAATTTTAGAAATTTTGTTACTTAGGCATCTGCCTAGCAGGCTAGGTGTTCTACCAAGGTCTTTAAAAGTGTCAGTGCCTAGGGGCACCTAGATGATTTGATGACATTGGTCTAGATATAAATTATATTCTTGAATAAGACCTAATAAATTATGATAGTTTCTTGTCAAGCTTTTAAAATCATGGGATAGGGCCATCACGGTTTTTCCACATAATGGAATGCCTTGTGTAGTGATACTCAAGACGTTGGATGTCCTTTACTATCCTAGTCCATTTCCCAACTCATCCCATCTCAACGCTCAGGACAATGGGACCCTTTGAGATATTTAAAACTTTATTTCCAATATAACAACATTAAAGAAAATGCTTTAGAGGCCATTGCTTTCATCCATTTTGTAGGTCTTTGGTGTCCATGCTATCTCACCAAATTCTCTTTGACTAATATTCCCTTTCTTTGCAATAATTAACTAGATCATGTGCCTAACACCTTATCTGGACATTATCCAACAAACCTTAAACCATGCACACAGGTCAACTTAATGCATTATTGACTAGTAGTTTGAGATGTGATGAAACCAGCTCTCAACCACTCTTCGTGAATTGGTTCTATTCTAGCAAACGCAATTTTAGGCATAAGACCGGCACACCATGAATCCCAAAAGGGTAGTAAGCGTGTAATATAAGAAGGCCTCATCCTTTATATAGTTTAAGTTTGTGCAACGACAAAAATGCCTTCAAGGTTCCTATAGACTTTGGAAAGCATTTGCACAGAAAGGAAAGAAACAAATTTTGATGTAAGGAGCCAGATCCACCTTTTGAAGCATGAAAAAATTAAAGATATAGCAAAATTAATATATTGCCCCAAGCCTTCTCTAGCAAAGGAATTATTTTGCATCCTCTGAATTGACAATTCAACTATGATAAGAATTTAGTGCCAACAAAGACAATAAATAGTAAGTGCCGCAGTGTGCAGTACTTGATTTTAGTCTTAATCCAGCACTTACTTTTTGATGCTTCCAGTTAACTTTAAATCTATGAATCTATAAACACTACTGTGACTTTACTTTAAATCTAAGAATCTATAAAGTATAAACACCACAGTAATTTTAAAAACCATCTCTCTACATTGCTGACCCCATTTGTAAATTTCTCATCAACTAACCAGACGCCCTGTAAATTTCCTAATATATGATCCTTGGCAACACCTTTTTTGTTCTTTTAGTTCTATATATTGTTTTAAAGCTGTTTTTGCATCCAAAATTTTGAGAAAGCGATGCTTGTATGTTCCTCCTGAAACTAAATTGTGCCTAAGAATAGGAATGATGGGATGAACCTCTTAGAGTGGTCAGGAAAATTACATGCCAATTCCCTTGTTATGAGCATGAGTAAACACTAAGAAATATAAGAATAGGCATCAGGACTGCACAAACAATTTACATAAACTGTTTGTTTCTGGCTGGTCATTGGCTGTCGATATACACAAAGGATACATGATAGAAAAGTGATGTATAACCACAGCATGACAGATCCAAGCAATGATTAGAAAATGTTCAGTTGGCATGCAGAAGATACAATGGAGTTGTTTCCAGGCAAAAATCATACAATTGCTGAAACCCATATGCGGTATGACTTTGTGAAAATGGTATCCATGAGAAACTATATTTGTGTTTAAGTATTCATGCATTATTATGTTGTGAAGTTAGCGAGGCATCAAGCATTGAACCTGGAGATTCAAATATTTGGTAATAGGGATCTTCGTGGATAGCAACCGTATATCCCCATGGAGGGGCTCATATATAAACTTCCACTTTCGAGCAGCAGTCAATGGCTTTAGAACTATCTTTGCTTGGTATTCATTGCCCTGAAAATTAAGAACTGGAACAAGAAAAAGAAGGCAAAATCAATAATCTGGGGACTAATGATGAACCCTTTAAAATCACATCAGACTTTAATAGCGTCATAAAACTAAACAGTAACATTGGAATGTATGTAGACATGGGGGGAAAGAAATTATATGTTCATTTTTAGGGAAAATGGTTTCCCAGTAACAATTTGGTAAGTTGTCAGCTAGAAATAACTGACAGCTTTCCTTTAACTCACAGAAAAATAACCTGAGACTTGAAATGTTTTCTTTATTAAACCAATCATCTCAACTTGCAAAATCAAGGTTTATTAAATCTATCAATGATCTTCAAAAAATTACCATAACCACTGATACATTGCGAAAAAACAATCAGAAAAAGAGAAGGAAGATGATCATTATTATTTTCTTTTTCAGAGGCTTAGTGAATGTGACTACCTTTATGATGACAGAAGTTATTGGTTCAGGAAGGAGGATAGAAGTTTTTGGGCGAAGAGAATGGTTTTTCATACCTTTAAAATGTTAAATATAATGGAATGTTCCCCAACAATAACATGAGTGACGAGATAGATACATTAATCATCAAATATTATTAGATATCTGGTCTGCAGTATTATTGCAATAAAGCAAAATTCCATTAGTACAACATCAGGGACTTGCATGTGATAATGATGGTGCAAAATAGTATAACAGTTAAGCATGCCCATTTGAGTCACACATGTAAGCAATATATGCTCATTCAACCATGAAATTCTACTTGAAACTCCATTATTGATATGCCAACAGTTGTACAAGCTTTGTACGTCCTGCGGTACCATGATGAGAAAGAACCCTTGCATGATAATCTTCAGTGCCCACAAAAGGAGTTCAACTTGTATCTTCTTAAATCTTTTTAAAGTATCCTATTAAAGTAGTTCTAGTACATGCAAACTCTAGCTATCTCTAGTCTTTGAACTGCCATAGAAGAAGACTTGTACTTTCTCATGGAATTTTCTCCTTCATTGTATTATGACATGCAATGCCAAAGTTCATCTTTCTATTTTCTTAATGGTACCCTATACAGCATTTGATACCCAAACGGTGGCCACTTCTTGCTCAATTGCTCAAAGAGGGAAAATTACAAGGAGAAAGAGGGAGTAAGATATTATTTGCATCCTTTTTTGGCTTAGCATAACACAAATATGATCATCGATCAGAAGGCCTTATTATCTAGAGAATAAAATCATATTGAAATGTGTCATAAATATGCAATATAAAGACACATAAATAGGAAACAATGCATTGTAATTATAGAAATCAACAACTCAGACATGATACTGTGCTTACGAATCCTAAAATCTTTATTAATTAAGAGATTTTAGCTGCTGTGCATAGAACCAGCAAGGTCCCTTGAAATATTACATTATGATCACTGATTAAAGTGCAGGTAGCAGGGGCAGCCACAAAGAGAACTTAACAATCCATTTTAATTAAAACACTAAAAAGGATTCATGCTAATAGATCATATACGTTGGGTGAATTGACCATATACTTTTGAATAACCTTGTCCCCAGAGTTTGGTATTAGAGGGCATATTTTAGTGGCCACCATCAATTTGGCCATCTTCAAGTAACTCATCATTTGTAACATAATCATTCTCAAACCTTGCATTGGAACAAAGTAGCATTATGTAGTTTAGCCATAATCCCTCATTCTTATTTAACATCTGTAATTTGTTTAGTGGCTAAATCCAATCACAAAAATCATATACCATCCTGACAATGAAATAAAGAAATGTCTGCACATTTTAACTTTGCCTTAGGTCGATTAGAGAGTTCATAAGTAACATGTGGGTTATTTTTATGCCTCTAATATAGGGTTTCAAAATTTTCTGAATAATAAAGTGAAAGAAAAATAGAGTGCATCAAACAGAGGAATCAGATAAAAAGAAAGGACATGAACCAACCTTCATGTTTAGACATCCTTGATACACCAAATGATTTATCACACCAAAATAGGATGGGTGAAAACACCAAAATAAACTCAAGAATCTAGGATAGATTGGGCCTTCACTCTATAGAAAATCTTAGTTCTAGGATACAATTCTAAGAGAGTCCCACTGTTATAATATTTGCAGAGGTTTATAGAAAGTCTAAATGAAATCTTTTCCCACTTCATAGGATGCAGAAAAGTAGCTTTTTTAAGAACTAATTACCTTTAGATAGTTATTAAAGTATCAATTACCTTCTCTTGGGTGGTTTCTTTTATTGATAACTTCCTCCTATGTGGTTGCAGTGGTTCAAAGCGAGAGTAACCCCCCTGTGGTAGTTAATCATACTTCTTACACGGCCTCTCATGTCAAATGACAAGCGGCTGAACTTAATCTTGCCACACGTCAATACACACACACACACACACACAAATTGATGAAACCTTGGTCGATTTATCATGTGTAGTTAAATTGAAAACTAGTTGATCTTGTGATGTCTTGTCCAAGGTAGCCTCATTTTTGGAGCTTTGAGCCATGAAGGGGGCAGTGTTCAATAGAGTGGCGCTATTTTATGATTGTGATCAACACCCAAGCTGTCCACACCTCTAATGCCTAATGCCAAAGCATTACATGTTATTATGTGAATCTGGTCATAAAGCCACATAAGCGATTAGATAAACTATTGGTTGATTTTCTAGTGACTAAAGGTTGAATTTAGAGGTGCCAATGAGCCAAGCTCTAGAAAACTAGGCCTATAATTGAACTGAGATTGATCAAACTCATTTAACCTTGTGCCAAACTTAAGCAGTTCGCAAACAGCGGTTGCAATTGAGATATTCAAACCTTGCATCAGCACACGAATAATTTTTATAAAAAATAAAGATATTATCAATTAGTTATCTATTTAGATTTTCGAGCTTTATCAAGATGAATTTCCAGCTGCATACAATGTGCTCATAAGCAGCTCTCTTGTTCGATAGCACTAGTTCACTGTACTCTGATAAAGTCCACTCTCTGATAGATCTCAAACCATTTTCAAATCGGGAAAACAATAAACAAGGAAAAATTGATTTGGAAGCAGCAAGAAACAAGGTGGCGCACACTGCACCCCATTCAACATTTCTTACGGAACATCAGCTAATTAACAAACAGAACAAATTCAACACACAAAAAAAAAAAAATACAGGTCAGGCTAAATAAGGATTCAGACGAAGAACACTATACAACAGAATATAATGAATTGATTGCGACGCTGATCGATAGAGAGAGGAATACCTCTAGATTGAGGCCGACGCGTAAACCCTCGACCTCCTTGCGGAACTTGAGGTAAAGCTCCGAGGGGACGAGGTTAATGTTGTAGAGCTCGTCGAGGGAGGCGGGTTCATTGGGCGCTTCACCACCGGGGGTCGAGATCGACGCCATCAGAGAGAGATTAAGAGCAGAAGAGAGGAGCCGTCCGAGAGGCTCTCAGAAGAGGAAGGACGAATAATGGGGCAGAAACATAAACAGAGAACAGGGCGCTTAATGATTTATCTGGATCCTAAACCAATAACTTTGTGCGGTCGGACCTTGGCCGGACTCTTCTGTTATAACCGGAACTTCCTATATAAAAAACATAGGAAGAGAACAACGAGTTTTACAATAAAAAAAAAAAGGATACTTTTAGTCTTCTAACTCTAAATAAATAACTTATGCTCTCTTTTTTCCCCTCTTTCGTTAATCTTGGGCACCCGGACATACCTAGTCTATGCGTTTGCGAGACCTGAATTTTAATCGGACAAAAAAATTTAGGACGTCAGAAGGTCCTGTGACGCACACGACTGACTAATTGAGGGGTGGCCGTGATGCTGTCAAATGATGCAACGGCTATTTTCACAGTACACCATTTCTTCTGCGGACCACCACCGGTCAATTCATTGATGTATCGTATAAAGAAAGAACATATATATATATATATATATATACATATATATAT
>KE505033.1:353650-364774 GCA_000441515.1 Elaeis oleifera | reverse complement strand
AAAAGAGAAAAATTATTTTGAAATTATTTTAGAGGAAGAGTTTGGATTGAAAGTTTTTTCTCTCTTGTCATCCATCCATTTCCTTTGCTTCTTTACCTCATCCGTCCATCTCCTAGTCCCAATTCTTTTCATTAATCCCACATCTAAAAATCATGAAAACCTCTTCCCTCCTACACCTATAAATAAAGTCCGATACCTCTACCTTAAAGATATCTCTCTCCACACCATACCTTTTGTAGGGGCCCATGTGATAGATGGAAATACCCATTTTTTTAATTCTTTAGCCTTGTTCCCACTTTTTTCCACCTTCCAACACATGAAAAGGAGAGTTGCCAGGAGGAGGTGTAAGAATTAGAAGACTCTACAGAGGAAGGCTGCAGGAAGAGATCCTAGTTTAGATTTTTCTCTTCTTTTGTTTTAATTTTGATTTTAACTCCAAGCTCTGTTAATGGCTTAAGAGTTAAAAGTTTTGTATCAAAAATTTTATTCCAACAATAAATTAGTTCTTTTCCTTCAATTTAATTTATGTAATTTTAATTTCAACATTAGGGTAGTTTAAATTCTTGCATTTATTTTTCTGCAATCCTTCAATTCCTACAATTTTAAATTCTCGCAATTAGCATAGTTCTATTTTATGTTTGCTTCAAATCAATGTATATCTAGCTAAGCAATCCCCCTAGAATTTGCGATGAAGCTAAACCATGATTAGAAGTCTTCTTTGAATTTTTTTTCAAGCTTTTAATTTTTAGAGTTCTTCTCCCTTCATCTCTCTTGCCAAGAGACTTGATGGGCTATAGTTGGATCAGCATCCCTTCATAGTCCATGCTTGATTCGATGCAAGAGGGGATAATAGGTAGAAGGCTCACAAATCTTTTAAAATCCTTTCTTCTTCTTCTTTGTGGAAAACTTTGATAGGTTATAGTTGGATTTGAGCCCCTTCATAGTCTATACTTAGGTAACACAAGAGAAGTAGTTCAAAAGAGAATCTCTTAATTAGGGTGAAAGCGAAATGCTTGATGGATCATAGTTGAATTAAGTCTCTTTATGGTTCATGCTTGTTCATGCTTTACACTTTAATCAAGAGACATCATAAAAGAAACCATAGAAAGACTATCTAAATCATTGATCTAGTGGATTCAAAAGTCCTAGATCTTTTAGATTATTTATTTTTACATTTAATTATTTTACTGCTTTAGTAGTTAGTAATCCAACATAATCCGATAAATTCTCCTCCTCTCTGTTAAGGCTCGTTGGAGTAAGAATTTGAATACGATTCAAACACCCAGTTCCTCAAGGGATTGATCTGTGCTCGCCGAACGTGCTACATTTTTGCACACCGTGCGCTTGCGGTATAATTTAAGACACATTAAGTTTTTGGCGCCGTTGTCGAAGAATTTGACATATTTTAATGTGTCTAAATTTTTCTCTTCGTGCTTTTTAGTTTGTGTATCTAAATTCTTTTCTCTTTTAGTTAAATTTATTTTTTCAGACTTAATCATTTGAACTTACTTTTTCACAAAATCAAAAGACAAAACCCTAACCCTAAAAACAATTGACATCACATAACATTTAACTAACATAGACAGACTCATTAAATCTTAAAAGCTTCAACTTGTATTGGACATCTTTCTTGTATTTGCATTGTATTTTACATAAAACACCTAAAGAGCATAATCCACTAAACAAGATAAGGTGAAAATTTGATCATCCTTCCTTAGACTGAAAATCACCGCCCTCATTTTGTATTGACCTAAACCTGTAATTTAAAACCAATTAGATGTCAACCCTAGGGACACCCGACCTCATTAGGACAGGAGAATCCAAGAGTTGGATCAAGTCCAAGTTAGTTAGCCTGTCGATGTCTAGGAAAGTGGTTCAGAAACTACGTTTCGAAGAAAGATAGTTCTCTAATTAGGTCCGTTGCGAAAGCACAGGGAGCCTCCCACCAATCTTACACTTATCTGGCCGATTCGATTAGTCGATTTCAAACTTAAAGGCTCGAAGGCAATCTTGGCAGTTAGGAGCTATCCAGATATAGGCTAACCCTAGGTAGAGTTCAACCGCTTGTACAACTTGTTTGACAATAAAAAATTTAAATCTAATTAAAGTACTCTTCTTTATCGTCTCTAGATTTAAGATCCTCTAGGTTCTCACCTTTAGAATTCTCCTCTCATCTATCTCTCCTTCCTTCTCTTGCTTCGTCAAAAAAATATATATAAGTATAAAAAAATAATAATCTCCTACTAGGACAATCGACGATTGGTCAGACAAAATCTAAGCCTACAAGCCAATAAGGTCACTAAGAAATAGATTTCATTAGATAATCTAAAATTCGGTAGGATCTGTGTTACCCGATTAGCTCTGCCCAACCATCTAGAATTAGATCCTTAGCTAATAATTTACAATTGGCCCTCAAACGATTAACATGCATCCTACATTCAATGGAATTGAAGATGGATACATTTATATAAGAGAATTTGAAGACACTAGAATTGCAACTTTGACCAGTAGAATTGAAGTCTTAGAATTCGAAAGACATCCAATTTAACAAAATGCTAGCACCCATGTGCACTGGATGTGATGCACTAGATCATGTTGTGGAGTATCCCTTTTTGATGAGTCCAATCCAAAATGGGTTCATACAGGGAAGTGCAGCCAATGAAAGTGATAGGAATGAAACTTGTGCACCAATCTATAACCCAAGGTGGAAAAATCATCTCAACTTTACATGGTCACAAGATGCAATATTAGGAGCCCACATTTTTGATCAGCTCTACTTAAGGCCCAACCAAGCAATGAACAATCAACTAGATTTAGATCTTGAAGGAATCCACACATTAGAAAGGAGTTTTGAAGTCTTGGCGCAATTAACCTCAGACATGACAAATACTCTCAGTAATTTCATGCAAACCGCTAAGTAGTTATTAATACAATTAGGCCAAGTAGATACGGTGGTTAGTGAACAAGAAAAGGGCAGATTACCAAGCCAATTTGGTGTTGACCCTAGAGCCTAGAATGGTCTAGAACTTAAGCAAGGAGATCAGTTTGACCAGTTGAGAACACTCAGATCTAGAAAATTGGAGATACTCGAAGGTGAAAATATTAATGAGGTATCCACACTTAATAACCATTGCATTCAATCAAGATCAGAATTATTAGTTGAACCCCTCATGACACTAGTTGAACCTTTGCCTAAAAAGAAGAAAGCAACAAAGGGGCATTCTGAAACACTCTCTCCGCACCTCAAGTATATAAATCTAGGTCTCTTGGAACCCCAACCAGTACTTAAGTCAGACCTAGATCTAATTATATAGGAAGAATTGTTAGTTGTCAAGGGGATGAGTCACACCATGGTCCCACGTAGGAAATAATATGATGAAGACCCCAAATCACGTAGAGAATTGCAGACCCACATTAAGATTCAGGAAGGAGTAGGATAAGCATTTTGAGACGTCTAGCTGAAGACTTTAAACTTAGCGTTTGTTGGGAGGCAATCCAATATTTTTAGGAATAGCCTTAATAAAAATCATAGTCTTCATAAAAATCTGACTGAAGACATTAAACTTAGCGCTTGTTGGAAGGCAACCAAGATCCTTGCATTTTAATTTCTCTTTTCAGTTTATTTAGGTCTTATTTCAGTAAATAAGTTGGGGGGAGGAGAGCCAAATACGCATTCTCAAGGATGTCTAAAGACCCCTCCTGAACCAAGAACACAGCAAATAAGGTGTATTGTTTCCTGTTCCTTTTTATCTATTACATCCTTTATTCTCCTTTCCCATTAAGGACAAAGTTAATTAAGTTGGGGGAGGATAAATAAATTAATTAAGTCCTCGAGTTTGGTAACAATTAGTCTTATATACCTAACTTCATCTTGATTGAAGTTAATCAAATAATTTAATCAATGATTAATTAATAGTCTAGAGAGTTTTTGAAATATTGAGGACCAAATTATTAAGAAACCCAATAAATGGTCAGGTTTAGAACAGAATAAATTTCTGATTAATTCTAAAACTTTCTTCTAACCTATATCAATAAAGAATCTACTTTGCATAGGTATGAGTGCAAATATCAATATATACAAAATATTTAACTAAATAAAATAAATTTTAATATTATCTCACTGCATAACCGGACCTTTCCGTCTAAGCAAGCAGTGAGTCTCGCATCAAAAAGTGAGGATGTGAAGAAACTCTGTCATACAGTCAGTCTTGACTTGTAGCCTGTTTAACTCGAGTCAATAAGCTCGAGGGGTGCTCTATACCTAATGCCCTAAAATCAACTAATTTGAGAGTCAATTGGTCCAAGGCTCGCTACAAGAGTTAGACAGAGAGCTTAATGAGTTAAGATATTACACTGACTGTAAAAAAAAAAAATCCAGCCCATATGAAGCTAGAGGATATAACGAATAAAGTGAGAAGTTGGTCAAGGAAAAGCTCTAAAATTTTATGTTCTCTACTTAACCACCACATGGGATGGAATTAATAATCCAATGACATATTACGTTAATTCTCTGGCCGGGTATCAACTGACTTTAGAACTGCCTGGTGTAACTTACATCTCTAGACGAGTCGGTACATACTTCTAATTTCTCTTTTCCTCAAGGACGAGCAAAGTTTAAGTTGAGAAGTATGATAGATGCAATATTACGACATAAGAAGTATTAAAATCTTTCATAATTAATCTTTATTTATTTAGAATTTGATGCTTCTTTTTTTTCAGAAAATTTGTCAGGAGAACCAATTATGCAATTAGAAGCGGATGAAGACACAAACTTGAAGCCTCTCGCTTTTGAAGGCAGCCCACAACTCATGCACCCTCGAAAACTAGTCAGAATTGGATTTAAGCCTAAAGAAACAACTAGAAGATTTGGGCCCAAGTAAGCAACGCCCACATGCCACCTACCAAAGACAAGAGGGACACATGCGGCATTTGGAAGAAAGAAGAGGGCATGTGTGGCATGAAATGGCTTTGGTATGGACATTTAAGAGGAGGGCCATGTTGGTTTTAAAAGAGGAATCTTTATGGAGTTTGTGGGCTGTTGGGTGGCTGAGAACGTGGTACGCGGGAAATGGGCATTCGTATGAAGAAAAGGATGCCGAAAGGAGAGTGGACCCATGCGTGAGCTGGGTACGCGCACAAACGTGAAGGCAAAACATGAAAGGGGGCCGCTGGAAAATAAAGAAGGATGTTAGACTCGGGATGATGCGCGCGAAGGAAGGAATGTGGATGCGGCAACGAAGGAAAGTACGTAGAAAAAAAAAAAGAAAAGAGAAAAAATTATTTTGGAATTATTTTAGAGGAAGAGTTTGGATTGAAAGTTTTTTCTCTCTTGCCTTATCCTCCTTTGCTTCTCAAATCTCATCCATCCATTTTCCTTTACTTCTTTACCTCATCCGTCCATCTCCTAGCCCCTATTCTTTTATTAATCCCACATCTAAAAATCATGAAAACCTCCTCCCTTCTACACCTATAAATAAATCCCAATACCTCCACCTTGAAGATATCTCTTTCCACACCATATCTTTTATAGGGGCTCGTGTGACAGACGGAAATACCCATCTTTTAATTCTTTAGCCTTCTTCCCACTTTCTTTCATCCTTCCAACACACGAAAGGAAAGTTAGCCAGGGAGAGGTGCAAGAATCAGAAGGCTTTGCAGAAGAAAGCTGTAGGAAGAGATCCTAATTTAAATTTTTTCTTTCTTTTGTTTTAATTTTTGATTTTAACTCCAAGCTCTATTAATGGCTTAGGAGTTAAAGTTTTGTATCAGAAATTTTATTTCAGTAATAAATTAGTTTCTTTCCCTTCAATTTAATTTACGCAATTTTAATTTCAGCACTAGGATATTTTAAATTCTTGCATTTATTTTGCTGCAATTCTTCAATTCATGCAATTTTAAATTCCTGCAATTAGCATAGTTCTATTTTATGTTTACTTCAAATCAATTTATGTCTAGCTAAGTAATCCCCTAGGATTTGGGATGAAGCTAAACTATGATTAGAAGCCTTCTTCTTTGAATTTTTTTCGAGCTTTTAATTTTAGAATTCTTCTCCGTTCATCTTTCTTGCCAAGAGACTTGATGGGCTATAGTTGGATCATAATCCCTTCATAGTTCATGCTTGATTCGGTGTAAAGGAATAATAGGTAGAAGGCTCACAAATCTTTTAAAATTCTTTTTTTGTCTTTGTGAAAATTTTGATGGGTTATTGTTGGGTTTGAGCCCTTTCATAACCCATACTTGGGTAACACAAGAGAAGTAGTTGAAAGGAGAATCTCTTAATTAGGATGAAAACGAAATGCTGGATAGATCATAGTTGAGTTAAGTCTCTTCATGGTTCATGCTTGTTCATGCTTTACACCTTAATCAAGAGACATCATAAAAGAAACCATAGAAAGGCTATCTAAATCATTGATCTAGTGGATTCAAAAGTCTTAGATCTTTTAGGTTATTTATTTTGTATTTAATTATTTTACTGCTTTGGTAGTTAGTAATCTAACATAATCCGACAAATTCTCCTCCTCTCTGTTAAAGCTCGTCTGAGCAAGAATTTGAATACGATTCAAACACCCAGTTCCTCGAGGGATCGATCTATACTCGCCAAACATGCTACATTACACACCGTGTGCTTGCGATATAATTTAAGACACATCACTGGCGGTGGATGAAGCTGCAATATCACTTTAATTAGAGACATTATTTTCTGTCATCTGCCAGACCTCAACCAAATAGCATAAAATATTGTTCAAGTAATGATTTCAAGGAATAAGGAATCTGCAACCAATGGAAGGGTCATCTCCAGGACCAGACTAGGTGAAGATGGTACTCTCAAGTCTCATCCCAAAAAATCCAATGCTATGACCAAATCAGGCCGAGCTGAATAATAAAAAATACAATAGGTGGATTCATTCATGTGCACTTGCATTTGTGTGCATGTGCATGAGTATGTAACATACCACATATAATCATGGTTTTTTATGACCCACTTTGCAATGTAAGTAGGTAGTCATAAAAAGTTTCACCATAATTAGGACCGTGTAGATGATACAAAGTTTAGGTTAGAACTTTGATTTATCATCACATGCTAATGATGCTCTAATTAAATCTTTATTAGCCAATCAGTGGAAATATAAGAAAGCATTGATTAAGTGAGACACATTTTAAGGGTGGGGCTGGGGGGAGTTAAATCAAAACTATGAAAACTAAATGATCTACTATTAGACAAGGTGTTAAAGGCAGATCCTAACAAGGGGCTACTTTAGCTTTTGGTTTACATTTCTGAAAGGAGGTGGCTTCTAAGAAATAAAACAATAGCATGATGATGACGACGAAGAAACCTGCTATGATAGAAATTACTATTGATAATAAAGAAGGGAAAGTCTTGACTCATAAATTAACATAGATTTGGTGTCCTAAAAAAAGGAAAACACAGAAACAGGGGATGAGTTGTCTCATATTTTTATTCAAACCTGGAATTAATTAGCAATGACATTGGATCTTATCTAGACATAATTTGATTGTAATCCAGCAAACAAAAACAAAGCTTACTCTAGACAAGCTACGTACTACTTGAAGTCTTAGACCATATCTTTCTAGTTGCTAAATGGGGGGTATGGGCAAAAATATTCTTTTAATGCTTTAAGTGTTTGATTTTTATCTTCTATGACACGGAAATCCTATGAGAAGGTATAACAACCCTATGCTAAATTTTCCTATGCAAAATGATTCTAACCAATCATTCATCCATAAGCATGCTAGTAAACAAAGACATGGCTGCTTACATTATAACCATAGATTGATATCAAGATTTGCCCTCATATCTGTTATTATAGGGACTAAATGAATTTTTAATGCATGTCCTTACTTTTGAAACTACAATGATCAAGGGAAATTTGTAATTTATGTCAATCTGTGGAAACTCATTTCAACTCACCAAACCAAGAGGAATGTTGTGAGATAATATATGGTATTAAGTAGTCCGTACGACAATATCCCTGCAACTCCATATCTCTTCAATCTCTGCATCAACCTGGAAAATTTGGTAATGTATTCAATCCCAGAGAAAATAAATTATTTATGTTTAAATTTTGCAAAATGATAAGAAAGCAGCTGTTTAAAATTAATACCGAAATAATAAGATGTTTAAACTTATTTGGTTCAATGAACAATTCCAAAATAAAATGAATAAAATATGTTCCAAAAAGGACCAACAAAACTGTTGCAAATTTTATATGTAAATGAGATGACAAAAATAAGAATGAAATTTGTAGGAAATTTAGCATTTTCAATCTAGGAAAGATCTGTTCATGTACACAGATTTATATCTTCCCTCTAACCCAATGCTTCTTCTCGTGGTGAGATGCCCTACTGCAGAGGATGTTGGGATAAAATGTTGACAGGTTAGGAAAAGGGTGAGAAGACTCAGACGGAAGCAAAGAAGATGTTGATAGAGCATTGTTATCTTGGAGGACTTGTTATTGGACAAGAAGCAATGACCACACAACTATAAAAGAATCCAAACCAAAAGAGGTTACACTTACTGGTTATGTTCATGCTTTAATTCTAACCACAACAAAGTCTTGACCAAGGTTTGGTTTGACACTGTGAATCATTCTACAACACTCATTTCTATTAAAACTGGTTCCCTTACTCATTTCCATATCATTTCTCACACATCCATTCATGTTATCTTAATTATTGCCCTTCTCCTTCCTCATTCTTCTAGATTGTAACCTTTCTCCTTTTTGGCATATCATTATAACATAATAGCTAGCTCTCCTTCCTCATTCAGTTTTCTCTCTATCTTCTCTTACCAGTTGGCCCCAGGTTGTTTCCTTACAGTTATTAAATATCTATTATGATAAAGAAAGATAAAGATGAATATTATTTTACATGATGAAGAGGAAGGAAGAAAACTGAGGAAAGAAAGCATAAGTCATAATCATAAACCAATTCTCAATCTATACAGAAATAGGTTAGCCTCAACAAAAGCATAAACACTAGAATATCTTTAAATGTATACCCCCAATGTTCCTTCAACTGAGACAACTATAAAGGTCTAGCATTCGAGTCCAACGTTGGTATTTCATGAACTTATGACTACAATAAGAAATTTAGCTCCATCATCATATCTACACACTTTCATGATGCTTGCCCAATGCCCACAAAATTTAACCTTGTGATATTTTATCACATGGTTTCAGCAAGTAGATAAATATAGGGCCAAACTATTCTTCTTCCAATGCTTAGCTTCAATGGCCTAAGCAAGAAGATAGGCACCATGTTTGATTATTGAATGGCAAAACTAAAATGGTCACTGCATATTGCTTTCAATATTTTTGATCTTTGTTCCATCAACCTCTTGGTTTGCCATTGATGTTTATGCCCACAATAATACAAATACTGGATGTCATCATTTGCCTAATAAATGGCTACATAATAAATTTCTCTAATCATTTGGTATATTTTTCACTTTCAAAATCTTATTGACTAAATGATTGACCAAACCAATCCACCCACAACACCAATATTTCAATAGGTTCCTCTAGTCCAAGCGTCTCACAATTCTGCATCCCTTTCAAAAGGCTCTTGGTTTTAGACAAAGGTAAATATGTAACAAACCTATTTTTCATGCCTAAAATCCTTTTCATGATAGGTATTGTAAAGTCTTCTCCGATAGTTTAAGGATAAATCATAAATAACCAACATAAGGCTTGCTTGACATCAGAGCTCTGTCCTGAGGGCGGAATGTTAGTGGACATGTTATATACTTATTTTGTACCAAGTAATAGCAAAGGAAGTTTTCAGATAAAATATTATATAGACATTAAGGCATAGACAGATCCATGAATTTCCATATTTCTTTTCTTGCTTCCTCTTTCATTGTCCTACTTCCGTTTTCAATTTCTGGGTTCCAACAAGAATGATCTATACAAGCAAACTAAATCAATAAATAATTCGAACACATTAAACATAGAAACACAAAATTCAACACTCTATACTCTATAGTACGGCCCAATTCATATACTTCACAAAGAGTTCAAATTCAGTACATATCCATACGAATCAAAGAACACGATACAACTCACCGAGTTCAATAAACAATATAACATCTAGGACACAGCAATTGTTGATAATTAGAAAAGTGTAAACAGCAAGTAGTAAGTACTCGTTAGATGAAAACCTTTCGTTGCCGGTTTGCTCCCATTGCTTCTCTCCGGACCTTTAAACAATAAGAAAGAACCCTAATACAACTTCAAGAAAATCTAAATATAAATGCAAGAAACTCGTAAAAAAGTGACATGCAGATATAATGTCATCACCAACTGAAGCAGCAGGTAACTCCTTCTGATCCCCCACATGGGCACCCTCCACCTAACAAGCACCTCCATGTTAAAGTCGCACCCGATTAGGGTAAAATATAACTAATTTGAGGCTTCTAAGCCATTCCCGTTCCCAGGGAAATAAATGATCGGCCAAATAACAATCACGGAGGTAAGCGGAGCAATAGTGACCTGATCTCAATTCCAGCATTAGATTAGGGAGAAGAAAAGAAGTCTCACCTCGTCGTGGCCGCCGTCGGAGAAGACACGGGGTGCTGCGAGCCTCCGGCCGGCGATCGCAAATCTACAGAAGCTCCGTGGATGGTACCTACCGCGGCGCTGGAGGATGGGCTGGTTGGGTTAGAAAAGAAGAAGAGATTAAGAGGAGAAAGTTAGGGAAAGGGTTGTTACATGGATCGGCGGTGACGGGAGGCGGTGGTCAGAGAGCCGCAGCTGTGCCGACGCCATCTAGACTGATGATGGGAAGGTGGAAGGCGCGTGCAAACCATCTATATAGATGGCTCCTTCCTGCTAACCTGACCGTCCGATGTGGAGGATAAGATCGTAGCGATCTTAGCCGTTCGATTATTAACTTCTTTTGTAAAAAACTTTTTTTTTTTGAAAGGAAAAGAAACAGAAAATTGCGTTTCCTATCACTTCGCTGGGACAACTTATCTTTGCTAAGGGTGCGTTTGGTTAGCCATTAAAAAAATATTTTTTTATTATTAAATTTAAAAATTAAAATTAAAAATAATATTGATAACATCATAAAATAAAAATTAAATTAAATAATTATTTTATATGT
>KE505033.1:341755-352714 GCA_000441515.1 Elaeis oleifera | reverse complement strand
AATTTTTATTATAATTATAGATTATAATGATTATAAATTTATATATTATTTATTTTTTCAGTATAAATAAGTGTTATAAATTGATAATAATAATATTTTTATCCAAAAATAATCTAGTAAAAATGTTATATAAATATCATTCATCCTTTTTTTCGTTAAACACAAGAAAGAATTATTTCTATCCATCCTCTTCCTCATCTATCTTTTCTCCTCTATCCATCTATCTTTCCTTCCATCTATCTTTTGTACCAAATAAAGGGTTGTGGAGCCAAACCGAATAATTTACGGTGATAGTGGTAGCCATAGACTGCCAAAGATACGAAGATACAAAAAGATATGGATCAAGAAAAATCAAAGAAGGTGGTGGTTGGGGAGGGGACTAGCAGTCATGGTGCTGCACGCTAAGGAGAGGGCTTCGACCACCATAGTGGTGATTATTGGGACGAGGAAGAGAGGGAGACTAGAGGAACTAGCAATGCTGGTGACTAGGAAGGAGGGCCCGAGCATCATGGTGGTGCTCATTAAGATGAGTTTGGCCAATATGCTAGGAAGGGGTGGAATACAAAGAGATTGAAGGAGATTTTGGAGATAGGGGCCATAAGAGTATCTGGGGTTTTAGGATTTAGACTTAGCTTTTAGGATAGGGTGATTTGGGTTGGATATGACATCCGAGTTGGGTCGGGTTAAAGATTTGGGTTAGGTTAAATATTGTGGCTCGGCTCATCAAATCAGGTGTAGTTCGGGTTTGGTGTTGAGCTCAGGTTTTGGGCGTTGATTTGTGATTGGACCAAGCTAAGCAATAATTTCAGCTCGGCCTAAAAATTATCCCATCCTTTTTTGAAAATCCATGCCTGGTCTAGAAATTCTTAGGCCTAAACCAATGCTTGACTTGCAGCTAACCTAATTATCTAGAAGGATTATTAGATTTGATATGGACTATTTTGACCATTATAGAGAGCATTGGATAGGTTACAGAAGTAAGATTTATGACATCAGGAAGTTGAATCACATGCCAAATTTCTAGAGGCTATGACTTGTCTATATGACATCTACTTGAGATGCTTTTTTTTTGAATTAAATAATTTTTGAGCTTGCAATGTGGTAGTATCTCTTAAGGACGTGGTGCACGAAGCAATTAGGACCAAATTCTATCTTTAGGCCCTAAAGCAAGTTGATTAAAGCAACATCCTTTTTAGGAAAATTTTGATCGGACATATTTTTAATCTAAAAAAAGTAGGTAGAATAGCTGAAGACAAAGTCGATGTAGAAGTCGAGATTTGTCATTCATAGAATTATTAGTTTTTCATGATTATTTTACTAATCATGTCTATTTCGAAAAACTGTATCTTCCTTTAACTAGAAGAGGAATCCAGCTTGAAGTGTGTAAAAACAAATCTCACTAACATAAATAGAGATTATGTGGCTCAATTTGTTAGCTCATTAAGAAAAAAGGGAGAAGGAGACCTAGACTCTATTTTGTTTTTTTTTCTAAGTTTTCTTAAGAGATACGAGTTGAGTTGAAGAAATTACTTTCTTTTTTATGACTAGATCATTTGAACTTATTCTAGCCCTACTAAGGATATTGGTATTGTCCCCCAACCTAAGTGAACTATTGTGGTGCATATTTATTTTTTCTGTGCATGTTGTTCCCTTTCGCATGAGTATGAAGTGGCTATAAAAGGAGTACAAATGTTAGTTTGTTAGCCCAATCAAATAGTTCATTCCTTCTTTTCTCTTGATTACTATATAAAAAGTTCAAAATCTCCATATTGAATGGCTTGTGCTTTTCAATGTCAAATTCAAATTATTTTTCAACCATTCTAGTTTAGATTTGAGAGCTTAGATTGCTTGCTTTCATGTTTTTTCATAACTAATTAGCCGATGTGGCCTAAATTAGGGATAATGCGCCTTTTGGCTGATGTGGCATGAATTTTTTTTTTGATTTTTGTGAGATTTTTTTGTTGAACTAGAGTGGGGAGAGCTTTCTCTCTCTTATCCATTTAATAAAGAAATTTTTGCATATGTACCCTCTCAAATGTTAGAATTTGCATGAATATCCTACTAAAATTGATATTTGCACATATATCCTCATAAAACACTTATTTTATATATATACCCTTTTTTTAAAATATATGTATCCATATCATCTAATGCCATTAAAAAATTAATAGTTTAAATTAAAATGGTGAAATACCTTTGATAGGTAGACATGCAAAAAAAATACTTATAAGAATATACATGCAAATAGCAACTTTGCAAGAGTATTCATGTAATTTAAAATATTTAGAAGGTATACACGTAAAAAATTAATTCTATTTTTATCTATTTCAACTTGTTTTAATACTTAGACTTGTCTAGTGCATGCTCATTTTAGGAAAAGATAGATTTGATGATTAAATAATAAAAAAATGTTATTAAGAAGAGGGAAAATTCAATTAGTTAGATAAGTTTCCAGTGAACCCATTAACCTATTACCCATTTTTGAAGTAAAAAAATAATTTTATAATTTAATTAATTTTAATTAAATAGATATGATTTTGACTAATGATATCAACTGATCTCTTATGTTAAAGATATTCACACAAAAATAATATTTATGAGGATATGTATACAAATATTAATTGAGTATCCATGCAAAATCAATATTTTAGAGGTTTAAGAGGGCATTCATATAAAAAATCTAAGTTTTTTTTTTGTTCTATATCCTCCTAATATATGATTATCCACAAAATTGCTATTTGCATATACTCTTATAAATGTTTCTTTTTTGCATGTATACCCATTAAGGGTATTCTGATAATTTTAATTTAACCACTAATTTTTTAACGGTGTTAGATGATGTTGGTACATATGCAAAAAAAAAAAAAAAGTATACATGCAAAATAAGTATTTTATGAGGAGATATATGCCAATATCAATTTTAGAAGAATATTCATGCAAATTCTAATATTTAGGAGGATATGTACGTAAAAAAACCTTTTAATAAAATTAGAGATAGAGATGTCACTTCATTAAAATCTTAATCTTTGTTATCAATCTAAAATAATCCATGATTTTTTTACAAGATTTCTTTTTTAAAATTTTATGCTTTTATACCATGTTTGGTGGATTTGGTTTTATTAAATTATCGAGATTTCTTATAGATATTTATTTTAAATCTTCAAAAGAAAACTTAGCTTCAAACTCTACCCTTTCTCAATTTTTTAATCACTATGCGTTGTATGGGCTTTCAACTTCTACTTTATATGACCTATAATAACCAAGATTCCTTATCTATATATCTTAGTAATTAATAGTTCTTAATTGTCATTACATATTATATCCCTCTGGCAATTGGATACGTGCAAAGCATGTTACGAGAATAAAAGAAATGTTTGTGGCTTTCGAAGATAAGATAAATAAATATATGATTAGAGCAATGTATTGATTTATTATTTTCAAAATTTTAAAAGTACAAAACTGGATGAGAGATGCATGCAAATATTTTTTTCTTAAGCAGACTTCAATAGGTTTGAGATTTCTAAGAGAAACCATATAAATGACAGAATTTAAAATGGCATATAGAATTTGACATACAGAACTTAAAATGGCACATTCCTCTTCATTTAATAAAATAGTTAGATATCTGCTACTTATCATCAAATCCCCTAGTGTGAAAAGCAAAATAAAGATTTCCCCTTAACAATCTCACTCTCCCATCCCCCCCCCAAAAAAAGCAAGAAATGGCCTTGCATTGGTATTTCTTTAGGCCTTCTTATCTAGATTCATCTCCACTTTATATGCCTCTCTAAATCTTAGTCCTTCCTAATAAGTAAACACTCACATAGACAAGGAGGTACCAGCATGAAATTCAAAGTGAGATAGCAAAGTATAAGCAACTTAAACTATTGTTACATTAAAGCTAATTAAAGAGGAAATAAAGCTAGAAAGTAACCCAAAGAAATTATAAACCAACTAGAACAAAGAATTAGAATAAAGGGCTAATTATAATAACTAGTAACCATGCATTACTGATGTATGTATCATTTGAAGCTTGAAATCCGTTAAATATATTTAAATTAGAAGGCCCGTCTCATCGAAATCCACTAACTTATTATTTTCTTTCTCTATAATCTCTAAAAGCTCACTCTATGATGGATCAAAGGATGCGCAGAATCCACCACACAAGAAAGAACACATAAAAGTGCATTTAGAAAACTACTTATTCTTTGGTTGATAATAGGACCCTTATATTGATAGGACATGTGGGTGTCCTTAGAATTAAGTGGGGCTCAAATTACATCCAAAAAAGGTCATTGAACTAAATTTGATGGCTTGGGGGTGTTCTTGGCATGCAAAACTATATGGGAATAGCTAATATTGCATCCAGAATTGTTTGATAGCACCATAATTGTTATTAAATTATTATATGGTTGAATAGGACTGAGACTTGATTTGAATAAGGTTTATCAAATCCAACTCAATCTAATGATAGGGTCACCATCATTGGATTTCTAGCTGGACTTCGCTAACATTATTTCACTATTTTGATCATAATTTCCTCTTTTAAACACCGTTTAAGGTAATTTGAGGTACATTGAAAAGTCACTTAATGCAGCTACAACAGAAATATTAAGTTTTAGTTTCTGAAGATTGATGCGCACTAGAATGCTTCTATATTTGCAACTTGACCTATTATTGGCTAAGTAACTAAATATTCCATTCGAGATCATATTCCATAGAATATGACCTCACGAAATATCCAACACTTTGAAACCTGTTCAAATCTCAAGAATACTAAAGTAGACATAATATCTAGCTAGTTAGTATTTCATAAATGAGGTATATAACTGATCCACTATTTACGTATAGTATGAGTTATCTAACTACATGTTCAAAGGGGATCAAAGATACTTGTTCCACCACTCACCAAGAACCCCAAAATATAGCAGAATACTAAACGTCATGTGGCTCTAAAAGAAATAAAAAAAAATGATATGACTCAACAACTAAGTAAGAATCCCTCCCACTCTCATCTGGACATGAATGCAAACAAATCATAGGTAATATCAACATTCCACAATAATATAACAATTAGAACTGTGAAAATGAGAGAATTATTTGTGTTGATTCAAATGTACAATAAAAGGCTCCAATATATAGATAGAGCCTCTAACACAAAAGGAATATAGGATTTTTGTACATAATTATATAGAAATCAATCAACCAAATTAGGAAATGTAGAATTTTTTGTACATAATTATATAAAAATCAATCACAAAATCTTTCCTAATTTACACAAAATAAATCTAGACCAATACATAAGATATATACATTAACAATAAATTTGGACTAATATACAAGATATATACATTAACATCCCTCTCAAATTCAAGAGGGTGTAGTGGATGCCATCTTGAGTTGGTAAATCCAATTGAGAAAATGCCCAGGAGGATGAGTTTTGGTGAAGATATTAGTAGGTTGCTCTTGAGAAGCAATATATAGAAAATGAATCATTCCATTGAGAATATGTTGATGAATGAAGTGACAATTGGTCTTGATATATTTGATCTGTTTATGGAATACATCATTATGAGCAATCTGCATGGCACTCTGATTATTACAATAGAGTGTAGTAGTCCTAGAATGAGAAACTCTCATGTCACCCAATAACCACCTAAGCTATAGAAGTTCAACCATAGTATTTGCTAAGGCTCGATATTTAATTTTAGTGCTTGAGCGCATAACAATAGTTTGTTCTTACTGCATCATGATATGAGAGACTCTCTAAGATAAAAGCAATATCCAATGGTAGATCAATGATCCATCAGATTATGAGCCCGGTCAGCATCATTAAAGGTCGATAACTTCAAAATGGAATTGTCAGAAAAATGTAAGCCATGAAAGACGATGCCTTTAATATATCATAGTATATATGAGACCACTGCATAACGCATGGATCGAGGAGCTGCCATAAATTGACTGACAGTATGAACTGCATAAGCAATATCAGACCGCATAATATTAAGATAAACCAGTCCTCCTACAAGCTGACAGTAAAGAGTGGGATCATCTAGGAGCACACCGTCAGCTGGAGTAAGTTTTACATTATACTCCAAAGGTGTAGAGGCTATTTTGCCATCTGTAAGTTGTGTACGAGCTAGCAAATCATATGCATACTTGGTCTAAGACAAATAAAATCTATCCTCTCCAGTGGGGACCTCAAGTCTCAAAAAATAGTTAAGGAGGTCTAGATCATTCATCTTAAATTGCTGATGTAAATAAGACTTAAGCTCATGAATTCCTATAACATCATCTCCAGTAATTTTATATCATCCACATACAAGAGAAAAGAGTTATACGCCCATTAGTAGATTGAACAAATGATGTAAAATCATGAGAGCTAGGGATAAAGCCAAGGTTGGCAACAATGGAGCTGAATTCAGTGAACCAAGCTTGAGGTGCCTATTTAAGTCCATGCAACGTTCGTCGAAGTTGACAGACTTTTTTCGAAGGAACAGGAAAGCTAGGGGAGGCTGCATATAGACCTCCTTAGAAATGTGTCCATTCAGAAAGATATTTTTACATCTGTCTAATAGAGTTTCTGTTTTCGGATAGTTGCAACTACCAATAATGTTCGAATGGATATAAGATAAGCAACTGGAGCAAAGGTCTCCTCATAGTCTATTCCATACTCCTGAATGAATCCCTTCACTATAAGACAAGCCTTGTATCATTCAACTGAACCATCCGAGTGAGTCTTAATTTTATAGATCCTCTTACTGCCAATCACTAATTTTTCAAGAGGCAAGTCAACCAGATCTCATGTATGATTTTTTTCCAAAGCCTATAGTTCATCAACCATGGCTTGTTGCCATTTAGGATGAGAAGAAGCTTCTTTAAAGGACGTGGGTTCATGTAATGTGGCAAGAGCATGATAACAATGAAAGTCACATAAGTGTCTGGGAGGTTATCTTATTCAAATAGATCGACGAAGCTTAGTTGGTATGATATCAGGATCATCCTGGGGAGCAGCATCAGTGGGAGAGATGAGGTTGCCAGAAGAGCTGAAACTTCTTGCATCAGAAAGAGATATTAGAAAACATCTAGTGAAGTATTGTTAAACAATGAAGTGGACTCGGATGGATCAAGATTGACTCCTGACAAGCTGAAAAAAATTTGTGCTCCCAGAAGATCACATGTTGAGAAATCCAGAGTCTTTGAGCAATAGGATCATAACATCTATAACTCTTCTGTTCTATGTCATGACCCAGAAACAACATAAATGAGATCTTGGTTGGAGTTTGTTATGTTCATTAGGAGAGAGAAGCACAAAACAAGCACAATCAAAGGTTCAGAGAATACTATAGTTTGGACTTATGCCATACAAAAGCTTATATGATGTGTGATTATCTAAAACAGATGAAGGGAGATGGTTGATTGTGTAAACTAAATGAGGACAGCTTCACCCCAGAAGGATTCAGGAAGGGAGGTAGATAAGAGCATGACTCAAATAGTATTGAGAATATGTTCGAGTTTACATTCAGCTTGACCATTTTGCTGTGACGTCCTTGGATATGATCTATGAATGATAGTACCATGTTGACTCAAAATTTTAAGAAACAATGAGTCATCATACTCAGCAATATTATCAGAACAAAAAACTTAATACGCTTAGAAAATTGAGTATAGATCATTGCAGTGAAGTCATGATAAATCTGAGATAATTTAGATCGATTTTCAGCAAGTATATCCAAGTGAAATGAGAATAATCATCAATAAATATAATAAAATAATGACTACCTCCTTTGCTTAAAATAGGTGCTGGTCTCCAAACATCAGAGTATATCAATTCAAAAGATTTAGAAGCAATAAAATACTTTATTAAAAGATAAAGCTTTTATTTGCCTAACTAACATGACATGAAATCAAATTTCTTATTTTAACAAATCTAAGGCATCTACTACTAGCAAAATGTTCAAGTTTAGCATGTGAAACATGACATAGATGAGTGTGCCAAGTACACAAAAAAATAGGGGCTGTAGTAATAGCAATTGAACAAGGAGCGTGCAAGGAAGTTAGATCGAACAGGCGCCTTATCTTGCGGTCGATCCCAATCAGCTGCCCATTCAAGGATCCTACACATCACAACTATGATTAGAAAAATGAAGCTCAAATCCTAAATCACAGAGTTGTCCAACAGAGAGTAAATTTAAGGATAAAGAAGGAATCAATCAGGCATCTGATATAGTGAGAGAAGGTGTTGAAATATTATCAATATGATTCACATGCATGCATGAGCCATTGGTAGTGTGAACAATGGGTGGTAAGGTTTTAAATATAAAGTGAGAATCATCTGATGTCATATGATTTCTACAAGCTGAATCAATATACCAGGATTTGTTACCTAAAATGGTTGTGGACATAGCATGAGTGGAAGAACCTATCTATGATAAGAGCTGGTTGACAAGTGCCTTAAGAATAGCAATTGAAGAAGGGGTTGATTGTTGAGTAGACTCAAACTTAGATGACTCAATATTCACGACCGCAGTAGTTTTGAAAGAAAAAAAACTCTGAGAAGCACATAGACATGCTAGTTTCCTGCAATCAATAACTTTGTGAGCTCTAATATTATAGAAGGAATATTTTTCATAAACCCAATATTTTGACCATCGGAGGCATTCTCAGCAACTCTAGTAGCTTGAGTGAAAATTTTAGAAGTCTATCGAGGAGTAGTTGCCACAAGATCTAAATTTTCAGATATAGACAAATGGAGAGTCTGGAGCCTAGTTTCTTCAAAGATCAGTTCGAAAACTACACTACCAAAGATAGTAATGGAGACCTGTGAAGTAATGAGGCTCGTGCCAATTCAAACTCATCTCTTAAGGCCATTAGAAATTGAGTAAGTCTCAAACTACCACGATATTCCAAAAATAATTGTGCATCCTTAGCACAATTCCACTCAAGTTCAGACAATGCTAATTGATCCCACAAGTAACTCAATTTTGAATAAAATTCATTAATAGATTGACCTTGCTCTTAGTGTAAAGAATAGATGTCACGTGTCAACTGATATTGTTGAGCAAAACCATTGGATGAATATCGATGTTGAAGAAAATTCCAAGCCTCCTTAGCTAATTCAAACCTTCCAAAGAGCATACTAATGAAAGGAACTGAGATGTTTGCAAACCATGTGATAATACGATGATTGGCCATATCCCAATTTCAAGATGATCAGCAAATGCATCATCTATCTCCTTATCATCTTTTTGTAGCTTCTTCTTGTCTCCAGTTGTTAGAAAATGCTACAGTTTCGTACGTGTAGTTTAAAACTTTTTCTAGACATCTACGCAGTGAAAATAAATAAATTAAAATAATTTTAATTTATTCACATATCAGATCAGATCTGAAAACTATAGTAAAGATCTTGATACGAACATGTACCCATGATCTGATATCTGAAATAAAAAATAAATTGTTAGAAAATAAAATGAAGATCGAATCTCCATACCTCGGATCCTGCGGATGTCCCGGATTCTGATCATAGCCGCGCACGCACCCGATCTCTGCTGGTATCCATACAGAGCCGCTTGATCGGAGCATCGAGATCATCAATGTGTTAGCATCCTGCAGATCTCGCTCCTCATCTATAGATCTTGATCTCTTCTTCCAGATCTTGAAGAAGCAGATCGCTGCACGAACTCTTTCGTGCAGATCTGACGGGATCTGAACCAGATCACCATGAAGAGAAGAAAAACCCTTCTTCTTCTCTTTTTCTCTCTCTTTTTCTCTCTTAGATCTAATCTCTATCAGATCTGGGCATGGACATGAAGTGGAGAAGGAAGGAAGAGGCATTGGGGAGGAGAGAAAGATGTAAGAAAGAAGCCTCTCGCATCTAACGCACACCACCTCCCTTCATGCATCCTCTTTTAATTTTTTGTTGCACCACATCTCAAATCCCACGCACAACTCCTTATTAATGCCCAAGAGATCTCATCTTTTTAATCCAAGGTGTTCAAAAATAAATCAAAGGATAGATGTGCGTTGAGATAAGGGAAGAAAGAAGGAGAGATGTCTCATGCCAACAATTAGCGCACGCCCTCTTTCTTAATTTTTTGATACACAAAAAAATGCTTCCATACCCCAATCTGAGAGATTTCTATTTTATCTTGAATCAAATTCAAATAGAAAAAAAATTTGAATGAAAAAGACTTCTAGATAAGGTGGGGCGCCAACTATTAGCACCCCCTCTCCTTTCACGCGCATGAAGAAAGAAGGATGAGAAAATAATGTTTCACTTCTCTTTTTGGTATGATTTTGGAGAGAGAGTTTTAAAAATTTAAGCTCTCTGAGTCATGATTCATCTAGTTCAAATAGAGCCTCAATTGGGTTCAAATCGAGTCTGAAACGAGTCAAATTTGAAAAGGCTGTCAAGCCTGATCCAATCAGGCTTGAAATCTAAATCTAATTTGGATAATTGAATCTAATTAATATTAAATTAATTAAATCTGATTTAAATTAATTAAGATTTAATTTATAATTTAATCAGTCTCAAAAAAATTGTAACACTTGCAATTAAGTCCCTGCGCTAACAATTAGCAGCTGCCAAAACTGTAACGCTTACAAATTAGTAGTTTCTAAAATTCAAACTATTAATCTAATTGATAATTCAAATATAATCCAAGCTATTGATCGGATCAGGCTTCTTTTGTGTGTGGCCTCTTAGGTTCTATTCTGTCTGGTAGTGAGATATACCGTGATCTCCATCACAGTATCATCGAAACTCTTTTCGACGGACTGAAACGATTTCAACTCACCTCAACAAAGATCGTTGATCCAAAAATAATCTTAGTGAGTTCTCACGATCCATCAGTGACATCTAACAATATGTAGTGGTAATCCAGTAGAATAGAAAAGTGAACCCTTAGGTACAGTTATCGTGTGATACAATCCCTCTATCGAGAGTCCCGACTTGACGGA
>KE505033.1:309349-331791 GCA_000441515.1 Elaeis oleifera | reverse complement strand
CTGATTGAATCCAATTCAATCAAACATGATCTAGACTTTAATACTCAATCAAATTAAGCTAATAAATGATCTAATCACTAATTAATCCTCTATTAATGATAGAGTCTCAGTCCAGTGAGACTCTTCATCAGAGTTTCAGTCCAGTGAGACTCTTCAGCAGAGTCCCCATCCAATGAAACTCTTCATCAGAGTTTCAGTCCAGTGAGACTCTTCAGATCATCCATCTGATCGAAGAAAAATTTCTAATATGCATGACCCTATATATTCAAACCTAAGTCGGTAGCATAGGAACAGATTTCTGTACCAATCAGAGTAACCATCTAGCAATGGTACTTAACATCCAGATAGGCCAAATGTATGCAAAGCAACACTCAAAAGCTTACTTGGATATAGTTACCATATAATTCATCCCTTTGACCCTTGATGTTAGGATGACTTAGCGTTTAAACTGTCAACTCTGAACAGTACATTCATTATGTGTTTCAACCTAATAAATTCTGTGACTCCTCATAAGGATTGCCCTGGCCAAGGTCTTACTAAATTGAAACATAAAGTATTCTCTCAAATCTCTTGAAGTGGTCAATTCGATCTTGACTCACGCACTGATTTCACAAGTACTTGACTGTGTCCAAAATTTTTCGATCTTGATTTAAAATTTAGGTAGTCTGGCACTAAAGTACAGTGAGTTACTTGCAAGTCACTATGGTAATTTCAGATCGAAGAGACACTTATACCTATATCCCTTCAGAATAACTCTTGACAGCAGAGTGCTCTAGAGTTGATCATATTCAGTGAAATGTACTCCTATATTTCACCCGTATGCCATACTAGCATCTACATGCTCTTTGGTTAAGAGGACAACCAACTTATATGGCACACAATGATCTACACTTGAAATGTTATCGTCCTAGTGATAGCATATTATTTGGTCGCGAACTCGTTTAAAGATTAAACGATAAATCTTTCTTTATCGATTTAAAATAGTCCTAAGGACTTTCATCATAATATAGAAGTTCGAAATAAAAGATGTACAAGCTTATGATAAAAATTATCAAATAAATATTTATTAATAATTAATTTATATATAATTATATCAAATAGCACAACCGTCAATAGACTGATAATTGATTTTGGGACATATTTTTCAATAAGACTAATATACAATATATATATATTAATAAAAAAATATTAAAGTATCGTTACTATAAAATTTGTATTCCTATTGACTAGTTCCTAGATTCCCATATCCTATACTCTGTAGATCATGATGTATCAATGCATATCACACATTAAGCATAGTAAGTATTTTTGATTGGCTATCTTCCTACCAGTGATGGGTCAATTAATAGTATCATTTTTTTGACCACGACAAGGTGAACCATAATGTTAAATTCCTATCCATGAAAAGGAGAACAATAGTGTCATGTTGCTACCCATGGCTAGGCGAATCATAATCACATTTCACTAGTTACAAGGCAATCCATGGTAACATGCCTCATCTAAAGCTCATACGCACCATTCAATTAAGTCATCTACCATTCTTAATCTAGACTAGTTGCAAAACAACCCATCATTCTTATATTATCTTATGCATAATATGGCAATTCTCTATGCATAATCAAATCTATTTATTAATATAACATGTATGAACATATCATGAATTGCATATCTATATAAAAATTAATTATGAAAAGGGATTCTTCCTTTTAATTACAAACCAACAATAAACAATCAAGTCTAAATTCATAATTGACAAATATGAACCAATTAACATTAATTTAATATAATTATAAAATTAATTGCTCTCATAAAATTGGACTTGTCTATCTAAAGATCATCACAATTATCCATCAAGCAAGCATAAATATTCTAATTAAGTATTTATTTTTCAAAGTTCTAAACTTAAAATTTTTACCGCACTATTAAACCTAATCCATGCTATTTACCAAAACTAAAATAATAAAATATCTTAATTAGGTGATTGTAGAGTAAAATCCCATGCTAATCTTCTCCTCATCCCGATGATCATGTCTGTATGGAAAATCATGACCAATATTATTAGAGAGACAATAAAAGGGGGTAATAAGAGAGGAGTGGAACTTAGGAATTAGGGAAAGAGATATACCCTAATACTTTGTTAGGATTGGGGGTACACGAGAGTTCATAAGGGGAGGAGAGGGTAATAGAGGGAAAGGGAGGGGAGGGTAAGGAAATTAATGAACCCTTGTTTGGAAAGGAAGGAGAAGGATAAAGAAGGGTACATACCTTACTCTTGTTTGGATAAAGAGGTTAAGGGAGGGGTAGAAGAATTTTATATATATTTTGACAAATATATCCTTTCTCATTAATAAACATACTATCTAATGTTTGTGATATTTTGACAAATATCCGTTCCTTTTAACAAATATGCTTCTCAAATTTGCTCTCTTTGATTCTTTTTTTTTGGCATCATATGAATCTATTTGAGGATAATTTTAGCTTTTTGAAATGCTCGTTCCTTTTGAAATGCTCGTTCCTTTTGATAAATGCCCATTCCTTTTTTTAGTTCATGACTCAACTTTCTGATATGATGAATTTCACTCCTGGATCATATCCAACTTCATCTACAATGGCTAAAATAATTTATATCAAGTTTGATGACCATTCTGGATCATCATCATCCGAATTTGTATATCAGTGGCCATTTCTTTGATTTTGCTATTACACTAAAGGAGAAAATTTGCTCATAGTGGCTTTCATGAATAACACTTATATATATCCTAAATATTAATTCTTTGAGATATTTGTTCCCATATCTAGGTCAAATAAAAATTAATATATAATTTTAGATAATTTAATTAAATAAAATAAATTTTGAGGTAGATTGACTAACCCACCCCGATAAACTCGAAGTTGATGGTGCATTTGAACTCATGACGTTTTTATATCACCGTGGAAGCATAACTTGCTCCAGATCTCCTGATAATTGCATCACAGGTTCAATGTATTCTATCATTTTGTATGAAGACCAGCTGCTACTTTTATGTTATATCTTAAGCATGTATACAAAAATTTCAGAATTTTTTCATAGCATTTTCTTCTATACTTGAATATTTTATACAACATATAATCTAGCCTTTAGACACCTTCTACATTGCAGGCAAGCTATGAACATATCCAAAGCAATGTGAAATTTCCATCAGCAAACTCATTATAGGTTAGCTAATCGATGGCCTCGGGTTGACTAGTAACTTGAACACCAATTTGGCCTAATACTCTCGACATGATATTTAATCTATAAAGCGGCTCTATTAATTATAAAGTACATAAGCAACACTCATATGTTATAATATATATATATATATATAAAAAGAAGCAGATACATAATGCTGACAGTTGCATACATTACCACAACATGCCGTACAGCTATGTACCATGAATAAATTGACATTCATAGCAAAAGGATATAATCTCATAGCAAAAGCATCACAATACTATATGTCAATATAGAAAATCATCACAAATCATAATATCACCATATTATCATAAAAATATCATCACTATACCAATCCAACAAAATAAAAGTGAAATATCATCACTACAAACCATAATATCATAATATAGAGATGTCATCACTACACATACCACAATCCAACAAAATATTATCATACGCCAACATCAAGTCCATAAACTAAAAGCTAGGTGGAGAGGAAAAAGTAGATGGATGAGGGGGATTGGCATCGAAAACCATCCGAATCAAAAGACTTTTGTGCCTTACCATTGATAATCCAAGCAATGCTCTCAACTTATCTGGATTATCCACAAGAAAGAGATAACATTCATCAAAAAGACTGTCCTCAATGCCTAGCTCAAGAACTAAAGCAGCAATCTCATCCTCTTTAATAGGAAGCCGGTATTTTTTTGTTGATGCTTCAATAGCATCTGCAATACTCTTGAGCCCATCCCTCAAATTTTAACTTCATCTATCTTAGCTTTTCCTTAGCTTTCTTAGAGAATACATCAGATCGTTGGAGCATGTATCAGGCAAAAAAAGAGAAGAGTCAAAGGGAGAACTATTCACATTATGTATGTAGTCACCAATTCTATTACCATAATTTTCATCGTTGCCATTTTCATCATCCTCATGAATCGATGCTTGATTTATTGATACCATGTAATCTATATCATCAATAGTATTCATATTATCTTCCCTTCTTAACTTCTCCTTCATCTCAGAAGCTGTCTCAGCTAGCTCATCAGTCGCTCTATCAGCTCCATAAAGCATGCATAGCTTATCGTAGTTGGAAAATGGTTTGTTCCTCCATCTTGAGCCTCAGGATTACTCTATAAAATAACAAATAACTTTAGTAAGATAACTTGAATGCAAGAAAAGAGTTCTAAAAAAATTTAATCCTTGAAGTTAATAGATATACTTGAATCAGTGCATTCTAAACTTTCTTTTCAGCATCAAATATTTTAGTCTCTAGATTTCAAGTAAAACCACTCAAACCATCCTTAAAGAAGTTCCACACTAGAGCGAACTTACTTTTTGACATATTTGATATGATTTTTAATTTTCTTATCAAATTTTTTGTCAGAAAACTTTTTTCGCATCTCTTGAAGAATGTTGTCATATGCTAACATAGTGAATGTGCTGTTCACTAGATTTTTAGAATAATTTTGTTGCAACAAGGCATCTAAAAGAGCATGATTCATGGTATTTGTCCAGATAATACAATATTTCTTGCTATTTAATTCTAAAGATTTTCTTTTAGGTGCCATATGGATGCCTACACAAAATTAGCATTTACATATACACTGTAAAAAGTAGTAATACAATGAAGCAGTTAACTTTATCATCCATCACACCATAATAAAATGAAACATATTCAAATATTAAATTTTTTAACTGTATATAGGTTCTGGTAAATAAACCAAAGTATAATACATGATAAATTTTGATGTTATAAGAAACACAGAGATTAAAAATATTATGTCGGGTAATCTATCCACATAACAGCTGCTATTGAGTTCCTAATCCCTTCTCCTCTATATTCATCCTCTGCATCACCAGAAGGCTCAGAAATAAGTTCTGGCTCAAGATATTGATTATTAAGTTCTTTATCTACTTCAGAAATAAGTCCCTCATCTGGATCCACACTCATTAAATAGTTATGTAAAATAGAACTTGCAACAAAGATTTACTTATGTGTTTCAACACAAAAAAAAGATTCATCAACACTTGCTATGATTGGAAATTGATTCTTAAGGATGCCAAATGCCCTTTCAATTGCATGACATAGTGATGCATGTCGAAGGTTAAGTAACTCCTGCATATTTCTTGATGGATTTTTGAATATTTTTTACATGATAACGTACTCCTCTATAAGGTGAAATTATTCCATAATTCATCATGAAGCCAGCATCAGCAAGATAGAATTTTTTTAAAAAGTACATTCATCATATATATACTGTCAGGAATATATATGTATTTAAATTATTCTGTTGATTTAAACTTTTACCTTACAAATTTTAGTGAAATCTTCATGTTAATGCATTCTTTAGAATTCTGAAGTCAGATGCAGTCTCTTCCCATCCAGGCAAAATATAGATAAATTTGAAATCAAAAATACAGGCAGCCAAAATATTTTGGTAGGATAATCCTTCCTACCCCGATACCTAAAACAACTATAGAAGAAACTTTTGCACGAATCCATCAATTGCACCAATATAATCCTGACATTAGAATTTTATTACTTGATGAGATATAATATACATATTATAAATAACTTATAGTTTAGAGTATATCTTTCACCTTAAAAAAAGAAAAGAATCGAGAGCTATTAAATATTTCTGCAGGGACTTGAGATCTATTGGATTGTTGTAGAAAATTTTCTTCTAGTTCTATGATAGCCTTTAAAATAGTATAAAAATGGTAACTAATTGTCTCCCCAGATTGATTAAACATGAATTGTACTAGATGATTATTGAGTTTGTGCCCTATTAGCATAAGAAACATAGCAATCTATTCTTTTACGGTCACTTATCGTGTGGGTCGAAGACCACCCTCCGATCTTAAAATATGACATAATTGATGAAGGGCTATTATTTTCATTTGACAAGTATTACGATATTTAATATCATTAGCAAGATCAGTAAGCAATAATTATCGATCTATATCTCTCTTCTCCATAACTTCTCTAAGAATTTCAAGTCGCTTTCTCTTAAGCCTTCGGTATAAGAACCACCAATAAACAACAATACAAATAACTTGTACCACAATCATACGATATAATTGTTATAAATTAAAAAGCTCATCATCATTGATATAAGCCATGTTATAAAGAATCCACCACAAAATAAACCTATAGCAAGTAAAGTTCAATCATAATTATCATCAACGTAACAATATAGAGAAGACCAATTTGTCAAGCCTATGTTCTTATATCCATATCATATGAATAATAGCACCCCCCAACTAAGCTTAATCAAAAGATTAATTATACCTTTAAACATCAACACATGATAACAACTCTTGTATCTTCATTTGTTTTACTCAACTAAGGTATTAAAGGAAAGTCTGTACACTTACAAAAGGTATAGAACTATTGCTTGATGTTAGTAATTAAAATACATAACTTGCTTGCCATCAATTGATACTATTTGTTCTTACAATCTATCAGGGAGAGCTAAAATGTCTAAATCTGTACAGGGCTGAAGAACAATGATGAGACTATTACCTTGATGAATTTGAACTTTATCTTTGTGAACCGTGTGTAGCTTTTAGAGTTCTGAGTGCCTCTTCAACAGCCTATGAAGTGTAAGCAATTGACTAGAAGTTAGGCATTAACTTGGACATAAGAGATAAAGCATTTAACGAGCTAGACTTATGACAAAATAAGTATGTGTGAAGCTTCAATAAGTAGAAAATACATGACCTTTCAGTGGGATGTCAATATAAACTCAAGATATGGTACAAAAAAAATACAGCACCACTTTTATAATGTAATAAATTCAAGAGATTGATGGGTTATTGCATTAAATCATTTTCAAATTAATATTACATTCATGTTGTTACGTTTACCAGGGAAATTTTTTTTTGATTTTGATATTATGTTCCAAAGAAACCATAAGATTAATATTATGTTATAAAGAACAATAAGATTTTGATATGATGAATGTGAGTTGAGCCAGGCATGCTCAATCAATGCCTGAGAGCATCAAAGTAAGCAAACATGTAGACCCATCTTTCATCTCTGTGCACCTTACCATTCTTCCTTCTTCCCCCTTGGCCCAGAGCATCGACTTAATATACACAGGTTCCAAAATACATATTTTTTAGACAAAAAGGATTGAAAAATTTAGAGAATGGATTAAAACTATTTTACTCAAAGGAAATTCCATAAAGATTCATAAAAAGAGAAACAAGATGGCCAATTAACAAATGAATTAGAAGAAATTATTACCGTTGATCAGATAATTGTAGTTTGACTTTTTGTTAATCAATACTTTTTTTCAGAAAATGTTATTATCATATCAATGGCATTGAAATGTTACCAAGTGAATACAAAAAAAAATCAACTTGGGGCAAAAAAATAGAAGATCAAAAATATTTTGGACAAATAAACATTAGCTCTTAAAAACATATTTGAGATCTCTACATAAAAAAAATTTAGATCTATTGAGAAATTACCGTCAGCTCAGACACTAGTAGGTTTTGAATCTCTATCATCGGAATCTGCCTTTCAAAGATTGCGATACCTAAATTTACGTGAGAAGGAGCGGCCTGCGGATGAAGGGACGGCTATAGAATTTCTGAGTTGTGCGAAGAGCCAAGGGATGGTTGGGAAGATAGAGTATATAATGGTCTAGTTGTAATTTAAAGTTTATTACGGATAAGTTAGGAAAGTGAAAATTAAGTGCGAACATTCTCCCCCGTTACATCCCAAATTGGGGGGTATAGAAAATTGAATAAATGAGGGGTACAGAGAGATTGAGAGAATCTTTCTCTACCCTCCTTTACCTCTCAAAAATTTTACCAAATAGGGTTCATTCTTTACCCTCCCTCCCCTTATGAACCTCCGTGTACCTCCAATCCAAATAATATGTGAGAGGAGGGATGAGAGAGAGGGAGAGTATGTAGGAGGGGTGTTGGTGATGGAGCAAGAAGGCCAGTAGTGGAACAGAAGGGTTAGCCAATCAGCAAGGTAGTGCTCGATTAAAGTGCTACGGAGGGGCTATTGGATCGAGTGTAGTAGTGGAAAAACTCAAGAAAGAGAGGAAGGCCAGTAAGATCAACCAATTATAAGACAAGGATAGGTGTAATAGGGTGGTAGCCAAAGGTGAAGGCCAACCAAAAGTGGGTGGAGTCAGAGGGTGAAGAGAAGAACAAACAAAGGAGAGATCAACTCAGAAGAATAGGGAAAAGGATAATTCATAACTTAGGATCTTATCTAAAAGGACTAGCCAAAAGGTATTATCTAGAATCTTTAGCTTTATATAAGTATCCAAGATTTATCCAATGCATAGTTAATATACGTATAAATATAGATCCACACAAGTCCTCATATCCTTTTGGTGAAGCCCTAATATCCTCACTAGCCTAAAGATCCAAATCCTTTCAAATCTAATTACAAACATCGGGATCTACTCATGATCTATCCAAATGGGCTTGTATTGCAATGTCTTCTAGTTCACATGAGCCATAGGCTAGGTTTACTATGATATTATTTGTAACAACATAGGACCTTATTTACAAAAACAAGCCAGAAGGTATTGTTCAGATTTCTTAGCCTATATAAGTATTAAAACTTATCCAATGTAGAGTCGATATGAGATTAAATACACATTAATATGGATCTTCCCAGGCTAGGTGGTTTGGCACTAGTAGCTTGATGAGATTTAGTAAACGGGCTAGCATGATGAGGCAACGAACTAGAGAGGGGAGGGGAACTTGGAAGTGGTGATCTAGTGGAGATACTAGAGAATCATGATATTAGGGTGAGGAGTGAGAAACCAGAGAAAAATACAGATGAGAGGCAATGAGAAAATTAAGAAAGAAAAGATAGGAGGTATAGATGAACATCAATCAAACGATGATACCTAGTAATGAGAAGGGCGTCGACTAAAATTCCATATAGCAATTAATAGGCGAAGGCTGGTAAGACAGTAGGTATCATGGATAGCATCAAAGGTTGGAGAGAGAGAGAGAAAGAGAGAGAGAAGAGGTAAGAGGTTTTAGTGATTATAAATTGGGGGAGGGCGGAGGAGAAATAGGGGATAGGGGTTGGGATTTTGGCTAGTTTATACATGCCTTTTTCTTGACGATATTTTTGCACTTGCAAAGCTCTTTAGGACAATGATTCTACGCATGCCTAGCCCCTTTCAGTTAGGTCGGCTCAATTTGGATCAATCCAACTGACTCAATCTTCACACCTTTGGTCGCTTGTGAGGCAATTGTCGTCACATGTTCTCCCTTAAATTAGTCTTGGATTAGTTTAAACATACATTTTCAAAGGAAATACTATTTCAGAATTTTATCAACAATTTACTTGTGCAGGTAGAGATTTGATATTTTGAGACCTTATATACATAATTATGAAAGAAATTTTCTTAATATAACTATTTCCAATTATTCTCTTCTCAAAAGCAAATTCTCATGCATTATTTAGTGTCCACCATTGGATACACCATTTTTTGTTCAACTTGCATGTGTTAAGCATACCGCTAATGTTTGTATTGAACTATTATTGATCTATTCATAAGTCCATTGACTCCTGTATATGTAAACAAACCATAGTAATTGTACTAGTCCCATTCTGCCATATGGCAAGTGAAATGTTCATGCACTCATATTGGGAGCCCTTAGCATTATTTTTATTCCAATCAACCCTCTGAAAATAGACCATAGGAATCCTATAAGTCTAAAACCAGGTGCAAAGATGCTTCAACATTTATTTCAAATTACATGCTAAAATCTAGTGGGGATTTTAAATTTATTTATGTTATGTTTCTATAATTTTCCTTTTGATACTCTCATGAAAACAAAAAAAGGAATTCTACATCTGATGAAATTACAAAAAAGCACTTCATTATGCTTTGAAGTTCCATATGAATTATTATGCTTGAACAAACTAGCTAAATCAAGAAGCAATACCATATCTATAGTGAAATAGATAGAAATTATTCACATACGACATAATATAAAAAATAATGTAACATATAAGAATATTATTAAAATTCCTGAGGTCATTCTTGTCATTTTCCAAAAAAGAAGGGCCTATTATCTAAGAACTAAAATGTGAAATACATAATTAATTAAAATAAAATATTTTATTCTTACCATATTTTCATGTTACTATCCTATTAAATAAGCACATCTCTTGAAATATCTCTTTCTAAAAGAAGAATCCCATCTCTATTATCCTTCTGTTTCAAGTTATTCTCTTTGCAGTAATGGATGAAGGCATGATTAGAAGTGTTCTTCCAAATGGTCTCCATGTATTGATTGTCACCCATGGTTGCAAATTTCTCAAGATAATAGAAATGATATTTTTGTCATGCCATTATAAAGGTAGGGTTGCATATTGAACATACTTTTCATTTCCTACTGTGAAAAATCATGTTATTGTAGAGCACTCAAATGATACTTTACATTTTATGTATATATACATCTTCAGTTTCTTGTTATACAAGGGGTTATTGGGACTCATTTATAACTAACCAAAGCATGAGGCCTTTTAAAAAATTGGAGTTTCAATTATTTAATTTTTTTCTATCAAGAGATATAAATTTTTAGGATTTCTGAACTTGATCCAAAATCAAAAATTTTATTTCTCTTTGAGTATCCAAGTAGTAGTTTTGTTATTACTTCAATATTTGTTTAATATTAATTGAAATAATTGTCAAGAAATTTAGATTTTTGAGGATTATTATATTTATTTGGCTCTCTCTCCAAAATAATATTTATTTATCTTGTTGGGCTATAAAATTTGTTAGAAATAAATTATAAAAATGTAAACTTGTAGCCAATCTAAGAAATACTATTGAATATTATGTTATATATATAATTAAAGGTTAATCAATGTGAATTGACTAAAACATTTGTTTGTGGTATTGGATGTTGACTTTTAGTCATCGATATACCTTTGTATTGAATAAATTGAAGATCTTATGTTGATTTAATATCATCACCACCATCCTATTGATGTTTATATTATTTTTTTAAAATTAAATATTGTTGTTGTTTTTATTCCTAGTAAACTATTATCTTGAATGATTATATTTTTGTAAGTATTGTTTTCAGTCGCTATATTTGATTGCATGATTGTATTATCAATAGGGATGGCAATTTTAGCCAACTCGTCAGATAATCAACCCATTTGATTCGAATGGTACAAATTTTATCTGACTCAATTAAAATCTAGGATGGATATGGGTTATAGAAAAATATTCAAAGTGAATTGAGACTGGATACAGATAATGATATGTCCTGTCCTGAACCCGACCCTATATAACCTTAATATGTATATCTTGCTTTCAAAATTATTCCATCTTGCCCTGAACCCAACTTGATATAACCTTCACATATATCTTCCTTTCAAAATTATAATTATTTTTAATTTTATATGTTCTGACCCAATCCAACATGTATCTTGACTTGATTCGACCCGAGGCAGGCATGGGGTGGGTATGGATATGGAATTTTACTTATGTGTTGGATATGGATATTGATCAATCTGATCCATACATGACATGTTGCCATCCCTAATTATTAATTCTTAAAGAGCAAGTAGATGGGTTTGATCTCCTTTTGATAGATCTCCATGTAAAAGAATTAAATGCTTTGAATTTGTCAATATTATTGAGAATGAAATGAGAATTCCCAACATTGGTACTTGTTATACTATTCTAAAATAGGGATGATCCAAGAAATCCTTAAACTCGATATAGACTACTTTAGTTAGTATGAACAAAAACTAGATATGATCTAGGAGCAAGATTCACCACATCAAGAAGCTAAATTTCACGTCAAATTTCAAGAGGCTATAACTTGATCATATGATGTCCAACTAAGATGATCCCTTTTTTTGAAATTAGGCATCTTTTTGAGATACATAACTTTGGATCAGCCCTATTGGAGACTAAATCAGATCAAAATTTCATTATTTGGGTCTTGTAACCGACTGCTCAAATCAGAACTTTTCTTTCATAAAGATTTTTTTTTCAATCTTTGAAGAATTAGATAGAATGATAGAAGAAAAAATTGATGTAGAACTTAAAATATATATCTTCTATAAAATTTTAGTATTTTTATGATTTTATATGTAGCATATTTTTTTAGAGATTTAGTTCTATTTAAACTAGAAAAAGGAGTCTAACCAAACTTATTCAACGATGAACGTCCTTCTAGAAGATAAAAGAGAAATCCGACTCAAATTATGCAAGGACAAACCTCAATATTATAAATAGAAGCGATATACCTTAGTTTAAGATATATTTCACATAACTGAAGGAGAAGATTGTCTAACTCATTGAGATCATCTCTACATTGATGATATCTTCAGTGCAAGCACAAGTACCAATAACTCCTATTGAGATGAAGATCCTTCATCTATTGAGAAAGATAAGCAACCTAGAGATATGCAAAATCTCTCTTTTCAATTGTTTAAAGATGAAGCTCGAATCAAGATCTTCGTATACGATGGAATCATTGATGCAGAAAGTCTGGATAATTGGCTAGATCAGTTAGAGACCTATTTACTATCTATGGATACTCTAGTATTTAGAAGGTATCTTTTACTTATCTCAAGCTTTCTAGCTATATTCTTACGTAGTAGAATTCATACATAAGAAACAATAATATTTCTAATCTGATGTGGAGCAAATTTAAGGGCCTAATCAAAAATAGTTTATCCAATCGACCATGAGAAGGATCAATGGATCAAGTGACAGCACCTTTTGCAGAAATATGGTCAATCCATCTAGGACTACACCACCAAGTTCTACAAGTAAGCAATCTCTCTCGGAATCTCCATCGACTATCATGAACTCTTCATAAAGTACCTTTTAGGTCTCTACAAGAGCATTCGAAAGGAGCTGATGCTCTTCAACATTTAAGACATTAGTGAAGCCAATCTAAAAGCCATGGAGATTGAGGAGAAGAATCAGCTTAGAGAAACAAGATGGGCACAAAGCATGTCAAGATGACTCAAAAAATTTCTATAATCATTGCAACCTTCGGAGATGCATCAAGGAGAAGTATTGGAAGGTTCATCTTAAATTTAAGCCGAAGTGGAAGAAGTTGAAGGGTGATGAATCTAAGAAGAAAGAGAAGACAGTCCTCAATACTGTAGAGGTTGAGGAGCTGCCTGAACTTGAGTAGGCAAACTCTAAATTGAGCTTGATGGTAAAAAATCTGAGATAACAATTATGGTGATTTAGGGGTGCAAGAGAAACTCTTTCGCTTGAAAATCTAGATGAAGCATAGTACCATTAAGATTGTTTTAGACCTTGGAAGCCAGAAGAACCTCATCTCTAAAAATCTAGTTCAAAAGTTGAGGATGAAGAACAAGCCCTATCCACATCCTTACCTCCCAGTTGCATTCAAAAGGATGTCGAGTTGAAGATCACCAAATAGTGTAGCTTAAAGTTCACCATCATTGAGAGATATATTGATGAGTGTTGCCCAAAAAGGTTAACAACCTAAAGAGAATGAATTTGGTTCTTTAAAAATTTTACTAAATCTAAATCTAAATAATTATGTGCTTCAATTTAAGCTAACTTGAGTGATTGTGAGCTGTATGTAATGTGTTATAGCAGAATTAAAATATAGAAGAAGCAATACAAGAATTAAAAATAATGCAAAGTAAGAATTAAAAGTAATAAAGCAAACAAGATAAGGCACAACACCAACACAGAAAATTTATAGTGATTTGGTGCAACCTCCACACCTACATCCACTCTCCAACCTCTCCTTAAAAATTTCATTATAATCAGCCTGACTATAGTGCGATTATTTTATCTAGGCACAAAATCAAATCTTGTTAGTTTTCTAGACCACCAATCAAAATCTTTATATTAATTATTTTTTGGATTCACAATCAACCTAGTTGGTTTTGAGGGATCACCAACCAAAATCTTATAAATCCAATCCAGACTTAGATGAGCCTAACTTAAGTTCTTTCACCTCGAAGAAAGTTATAAAAAAATCCAAAATATAAGATATAAAGTTTCAGCACAAAAAAAAGAAATAAAACTCTTTTTAGCTCTAAAAAATTATTGATTTTCTTTTCTCTTCCTCAAGTATATTCAATAATGGCTCTTATAAATGATGTGTTTCAGTCTTTAATCCCCTTCTCTTACTTTCTAAATGATTCTTTAGATTTTCATAAGTTTAAAAGTAGCTAGGGAATGAGTTTTGACCGTTGGGATGCTTGAACTGGCTATTGGAGTAGAGAAATGACTATTGAAGAAGTATAGAAAACTAACCGTTATAGCTTTTCTATGTCAGAAGTCAGCTCTAGATCCTCAAGAGTCTACTCGAGCTACCCATGAGTCGACTAGATCTCTTCAAGAGTCGATTTGCCCTCAGATCTGAAAAATTTTATATTCTGTCTTTTCTACGAGAGTTGGCTTATCATTTTCATGAGTCGATTCGACCTATCCAAAAGTTGACTCGATCATTTTAGGGGTCGACTCGAGTAGGAATCTCAAAAATTTAGTCTTTTATCTTCATTGAGAGAATCAGATCTTGCTTCTCACAAGTCGACTTATTGTCTATGTCAGTAAACTCCAATATGCCAGAGTCGATTCGCCACTCTCAGGGGTCGACACCTAAATTTTTTGAACTTCAAATTTCTTCAATTTTCTATCCATGGTTGTTCAGGGGTTGGCTTCAATGGGTCAACTCCACTAAGTCAAAACTTAGAGTTTCATCTTTGAATTACTTTGACTTAGCTTCTTTGAGAAAATTTCTTTTATGAATAAATTTCTCATTTTGAACATCTAAGAAATCTTACGTTCATCTTTGAAATACATGATTAGTATCATAATTACTCAATATTTATTATCATCAAAATCAACCATAGGGTTAACAATGAGGTAGCTTGTACAATAGTTTTTTGAATGTTTGTCAAGTTATTCTTGAGAGCTTGTATCTTAGAGATCGAGATACAATCTTCTACAGACGATTAAAAAGTATCTTCTTGTAAAAGATAGAAAAGAGTTCTTAATTAATATCTCCAAAACATAAGGAAATGTAGACCTTCTGACTATTACCCAAGCAAAATGGCTTGTTAATGCTTGCAATAGGTTTGTAATAATGGTACGAGAAGCTGCTATCACTCATAAGGGGCCAAGCTCTTATCTCTTGATTCCATCATATGATTAATCAAGATCGAGATTGAAGAGCCATCACAGTCATTGTTGACAAGGAGGAAGGATGGCAAAAAGTGTACATACCACAAAGTCTAGATGCAAGAGTAGACCAAGTGGTTCATTGAGATCTAGAAGCAAAGAAGATAAAGGCCTAAAACCATCTTTGAGCAAAACCAAATCATCCAACCCCGAGATAGGGAAGCAAACATTTCCCCACTTTTAATTATACTTTAATTAGAGCTAAATCCCCTAAATAGAGGGAGCTCTAATCTAGGAGGATCTTAGACTTCATGTAGACCACTTTAGCCACTATAAGTAAGAGCTGGATAAGATCCAAGAGCAAGATCCACCACATTAGGAAGTCATATCATGTACCAAACTTCAAGAGGCCTAACTTGGTTATCCAACATCAGGTTAAGATAATATTTCTTTAAAATTGGATATCTTTTTGAGATATATAATTTTGAATCATCCCCTTATGGGGCTAAATTAGTCCAAAATTTCATCATTTGGACCTTGAAACGGGCTAGTCAAATCAAAATTTTATTTTCGAGAAAGAATTTGATCGGAGGTTATCTCTTAATCCATGAAAAACTGGATAGAGTGATAGAAGATAAAATTGATGCAGAAATTGAGATCTCTCTCCTATAACTATTAGTTTTTTTAATGATTTTTTATAGTTATTAATTTTTTTTAGAGATCTAGTCCTATTTGCACTAGGAAGAGAAATCCAATCCAACTTATTCAATAGTGGATATCCTTCTAGAAGATAAGGAGAAAAATTCAATCCGAATTATGTAAGATGGACCTCGTTATTATAAATAAGGACTATATACCTTAGTTTAGGATATGAAAATAAATGAAAGAAAAGAAGACGTAAGCCTTATATTCATAATTCTTCCATCTTCTTCTAATTTATATCTAGAGATTTGAGTAAAGCATGTTGAAAAAAAAATCTTCCTTCCCCTGAATTGGATCCGGGGGTATAAATGAGTCAAGCTACCCACGAGTTACTTGAGCTCAATTTAGATTCGAGCTTAATTCAGCTACTATTGAGCTTGAGCAACACAAATAGTTTCTTAAGTTGAGGTTAAATAGTAAGATACTTGGCTTGAATGCTCACAAGCATATTCAAATTTGTATATATTTTAATAATATTATTTTATTATAATATATATTATATGAGTAGGCTAAGGCTCAAATTTGAGTTCAAATTTAAGCTCAAGTATGGCACAGTTTATATTCATTGAATTGAGTCGATCTCGAATATTATCTTTTTTCATCGAGTTAAACTCAGGCTTAAAATATTAAGGCTCAATCAATTTTGAGCTAAATTTTGAGCCTAAGTAACTTGAATGAAGTTAAGCTCTAGCCTCTAGCTACTAGACTCGGCTCACCTCGATTGCAACCCTATTTTAAAATTTGATTTTTATTTCATTATATAATTTTTTGTTTAACATATCTCAATTGGATATAATGATGTTAGTCAATATAAAAAGAACTAATGATGAAGGGGATCCAAGAAGGAGCTTGCTACTTTGAAAAGCCGGTAAACATTAATTTAGTTAAAAACTTGTGTAGACTTGTGGTATAGAAAAAAATTCTAAGGAAAAGCAATGATGTTGAAATTGGCAATGGGAAAAAAATATTGTGAGCAAGATGCAAGAACAAGTTGATTCTCTAGGGTTAAAGAACAATCACATTAATTGGAGTCCCAGCCTTGAATGAAAATTCATAGAAACTATTAGTAGTCTAGGACTAGGTGATTCCATGCATTCATCCTATCTTTTCTGAAATCAATTCAACTTCACAACAAATCCTTTCTATCAAGAAGACTAGATGGGTGTGGAATCAAGCAATGTGGGCAACTCAAGTTCTAGTCTAATCCATGTCCCTTAAGGTGCTATCCATCATATATTTAATAAGGCACATGTTTGAGGCCTTGGCACAAGAAATAGGCAATATAACCAATACATGGATTAACAAGCCAAGATCTGGCAATGAAGTTACAAGATCATTTAGGGAGAGTGTTCAACAACAAAACTTTGGTGGTCTTGTCCAAAAACTATCAAATGATAATTTGTTCCTAAAGCTACTCATGAAGTAAGTGATACCTGAATATTTGCAAGACAAGCCATCACGAACCAAATGCAAAATATAAAGGAGGAAAGCATTGTTCCAATTCTATGTTTTGCTGTAGCTAACTTAAAAATAATTTTTAAGCCCTCGAAGTTACCTTTATAAGATTAGTATCTTCTAAATTGCTTATGGACTATCAACATTATGGTGCTAGTGAAGTTGGGAGTTGTTTGAGGGCTAAAGAAGATGATAACATCAGAAAGTTTTTAGAAAGCTTATCAGATGGAGATGGCTGATTATATTAATATGGTTGCTATCATTAGTATCTTTTGAATTGCTTTAGACTGTTAACATTATAGTGCTAGTGAAGTTGGGAGTTTTTTAAGGGCCAAAAGGATGATGACATCAAAAATCTTTTAGAAAATTGATGAGATGAAGATGGCTGATGATATTAATAAGGTTACTCTCAAGAGCAAATTTTGTAGGTCAATGGTAGTTAACATATCCTTATTGTCCAGTTAGGGCTACATCAGCTATGCATTGGGTAATCTTGGGGATACTTATATAGAGCCAATGAATCCAAGTAATATCTTTCAACTAGCTTTTTTGGATGAAGACCTGGATCATTTTATTATAAGTAGCATCAAAGTAGTCCATGTGTACTGGAGGACTCTATAGCATAGGCCTATTTTTGTTGACCATAGACTAATCGTAGTATCTGCAATTAAACTTATTTTGATTTGGACCTTAATTAGCAGGATTTGTGAGGACACCAGATTTTAAATAACGGGAGTATGTGAGGGCACATGCAAATATCTATTTAGTCCCATATCAACTATGTAGTAGGTAGATCTTGCTACTTATATCAAGCTAAAAATCTCAAATAATATCTTCTATAGAGATGGTAATTGATCAGGTATGGATTGGATACGTTATTACCTATACCTGCTCTCTACTCGTCTTAAGGCAGGACAGGGCAGATAGAGTTAAATAGGATGGATTGGATTAATTAGATCGATAAAGCTGTAAAATTATTTTCTATAAATAAATAATAAAATAATCTTAATATCTCACATAGCACTAAATGAAATAAGGTGACATAGAATACAATAAACTAAATTTTGACAATAATAAAATATAACAAACAAATATTGTTCTTTAAGAAATCAAATGTTCCCTAAACTAAGAAAACTAATTAAGTAAAAATAAATAAATAACTAAGATCAAGGTATGTAATAATTTACATGTTGAATCTTTCTCATGAGTAAAGTGACTAGAGCAAAGGGTGGGAGGGGATTTGTATAGAGTTCTATGTATCCAAGTCAGTTTTAGACGGTTCTACCATTATCCTTATCCGCCCTTCTATAGGTCAGGTAAACCCACCACTAGGGTTGGGTTGGGTCAGGCACCAAATGGGGCGAAGTCATTTGCCACCCCTATACTTTTGGATGAGGTCCTTAGTCTTTACAAGTTTTATTTTAAATCTGATTATTGTATTGTGAGATGTGAACCACATAGCCAATGAATGTATCATGATAAGAAATTAGCATTAATGCACTGTTACAATATATATATATATAATTCTTTGCAAAAGCATGAGAGAAACACCTAATGAAAATTGGTGAATTCTATAAAAACCTACTACATTCTCTCTAGTGTTAAGGCTAGGATAACCTCAATGGTGGATATCATAAATAAAAGATACAATTCCTTGTTTTCACTTTTATGTTTTTGTGTTCAAATTGAAGAAATCCTCAAGTTATACTAGTATACATTAATTATATTAAAATATAGGAATGCTTTCTAGGATGAGTTTAGATTTATGGTATATATATAAAACCAAAAGAAACCGATGTGATTCACTAAATTTAAACATGTAACATATATAACATTTAGGACTTATCGCTCTTGATGATTGGCAACGCATCGAGAAGGAAGGAATATGTGATGGATAAAAGACTAAAAATTTGTGAAATGTGCAATGTCAATAATATAACTCCAATAATATCATCAAATCCTAGCAATCCTTCTTGTCTCCCTTAAAAAAATTATGCTCAACAAGCATATCCTTGCATAACAAATTTATAATGTAGCAACAAATTATTGTGTGTGTAGCTTATGTCCTCAATATACTTAGCGAGCAAATGATGGACTTAGTAAGCAAATGATAGACTTGATGAGCAAATGATGGACTCGGTAGCTAAACAATAGACTCAGTGGCAAGTAGTATGCGTAAACTTCTGCACCAAGAATACAAGAAGTACACATAAGTGGAAAGGGTGAGAGGATGTTTTTGGGTTGAAAAAGAGGTTTACATATTTCTTGGGAATAGATTTTAGGGATAAAATTTAATTATTATATTCCTGTATCTATTATCTCTCATAGTGAAGAATGGTTTATTCTCTCATTGGATGCAGATAGGGTTTCATCAAACCACATAAATCTTATATGTTCACTTGTATTTTTTATATTTATTTTTTCTATTAAATTGGAGTGTCCATGGTGGTTTTTATTGAGTCTCTATATTAGTTTGCTTTTGTGCGATCCTATCAATCCAAATAAAGTAGTATTAATGCTACAAGATTCGATTTGAGATTTAATTCTTGATTATACATCATGATGGAGAATATCAATCCTCAACTTTGGAAAAGATAGCTTCACTTTTGATAGAGAAGGATGAAGGATATCTTTGTTTAATAGGGCTTGGCTAAACATTGAAGCAAAAGGATGGAAACTAGAGAAGATGGAATTGAGGTGTGCTAATATGATTTGACATTGTATTATCGATAGTGTTATAAACAATCTTATGGTTGAAGATTCAATGCATATGACATGAAAACTTAGAAAACTATATCTAACTAAGAGTTTCACGAATAAATTACATCTAAAGCGGCAACTTTGTCGATAAAGGATGGAGGAAGGAAGGAATTTCATAGAATACTTGAATGTATTCAACAAAATGCAAGATCAACTATAGAAAGTTAATGTTAACATTGAGAAAGAAGATGAGACCCATTTACTTATTCCCTTGCTTTCTTATTCATATGGTGTAGTTTGGTGACAACTTTACTATATGTTAAAGTATGATAAATCCAGACTAAGTTCAAGCTTATCTTATGATACTTAGAAAAGTCAAACCAAGAATTAGTTGCTAGGGATGAGAATTGGACACAAAGATAAACTGATAGGAGATCTAAGAGTGGTAGGTCAAGATTCAACAAAAGAATGATAGTGAAGCTTCTAATAGGATCGAGTTCATTGGTAGTGATAGATGATGGAGATGTTCTTGCAGTCTCTAGAGGTATTGACAATTTTCTCTACTCGTATTTTGCGTGTGTGCTTTAATAAAAATATTGAGGTGTATTCTAAGGAAAGAGGTAGAATGTCCTTAGTTAATGAGTCCAATTGTGATGTTTTGAGTTTGGGACAAGATAAGTTAAAGTATTTGATGGAGTAACCTGTAATTTATGTGGTGTGGCATAAGTTCCAAAGATACACATAACTCTAATATCACTTAGCCTATTATACTCCAAGAGATACAAGTATACTATTGTCGATAGAGCCTTGAAAATCACAAGTGGTGGTGCAATCCTAGTAACAAAAAAAATTTGGTCATTTATATTATTTGATTGGAAAAATAAGCAAGACCTCCATGAGTGACCAGGGATGGAGAATTGGATAGTGTGTACCTATAGCAAGTTTCTTTTGAGGTTGGTGTAGAGGTAGGAGTAATGCATTTCTAGTATTTAAATGCTTATAAGAGAAAAATCCTATTGATGGAGAGGATAGATTAATGTCCCTCTCTAAAATTAACTAGTGAAGTTGACTTGGAGCTGTTACACATATGTATTGGCCTCTATCAATATTAGGTGGAGACCAATTGTTATTTGGATTCTGTGTAGCTGGTAGACTTGAAGGCTGGTGGTTCTTATTTTTGTTGTGGCATGGGCAAGCAGGTGGAGTCACAACTAGTCTTCATGATGTCAAGAATAATAGTCAAGATGGAGATTGTTTATGTGTAGCTCGTATGATTGTTGATAGACTTGGTAAGCAAGTGATAGACTTCACAAGCAAGAGAAAGACTTGGTGAGCAAGCAAGTAATTTGGTGTGCAAGTCACTGAGAGTACAAGAGGTATATATAAGTAGGAAGGAAAGGAGAGTGCTCTTTGGGTTAAGAAAAGGATATATAAGGGTTCTTGGGATTGGGTTTTAGAGATAAAAGCTCAATTATTATATTCTTGTAGCAGTTATCCATGGATGTATAACATAGGATTTTGCCAAACCAATAAATCTTGTATATTTGTTTACATTATTTCATCTTTGTTTATTTCTTTCTTTTAAATTGGAGTCTATGGTGGCATTTTTTTATTGAAACTCCATATCAGTTCACTTCTACTAGTCTTGTTAGCCCTAACATAATTCTTTCAATTCATGGCACTAATATACTTGAATGTCTTATATTTTAGATTGCAATCAATAAGAAATTCATCATACAATTTATGCCCAAGCTCTTCCTCATTACTATGAATGATTATTTGAATGTTTTACTTCCAAAATTAGAATACTTCAAAGGTTATCTAGGATCTACTCTTTCATCTGCATTTACCCTAGAGGTTTTGCATATACTACCAACCTATCTTCTAGCCCGATCAATAAGTAAAGCTAACTATCTTTTCATCTTCATAGATTGACATCTAATAAATTCTTTGGGATAATTTTTAATACCATAATTTGGTTGTCCTATTTGGCCAAGCTCATCAACTTGATGCATTTTTCATGAAATAAGTAATCATGACTTAGACATCTATGCTATTGAAAAAAATAGAGAAAATGAATAAATATCCCCAAGGATCTCATATTTAAAGAAACAAGTTAGCAAGAATTATGATTAATGAAACAATCCCATGGAAGATTGAAAGTAAAAGATATGAAGTCACTTGTTTTGGTTGATAAGGTGATGGGAGAAACATATATATATATATATATATATATATATATATATATA
>KE505033.1:244114-268084 GCA_000441515.1 Elaeis oleifera | reverse complement strand
ATATATATATATATATATATATATATATATATATATATATGTATGTATGTATGCATTAAAATAGTAGTAGAGCTATTGTATAAAAGTTTCTTAGTTATTGAAAGTATGAATAAAAGCAACGCATATTAATATTTATAGAGATATGTATAGATGATTTAGCATAAATGGATATATACAAATAAGGCATAGAAGTAAAAATAAACAAGCCTAATATACTACTATCATAAATACATCTAATGCCATAAATACAATAATATTCTATTATCCTCCCACAATCTGAACATCCCGCAATCGAATATGAAGATTGTATTGAAGTAGAGCAAACCAAAAGGTGGACAATGGCTTCGTGAAGATATCAGCAAGTTGCTCATCAGAAAAAATGTAAAGAAAAGACAAATCACCCATTTGAACTCTCGTAGGAAATGATGGTCAAGCTCAATGTGCTTGGTGCCCGCATGAAGAACCGGATTGGCAACAATATAAATAGTGTAAAAATTGTCACAGTAAATAGAAATAGGCCGCAAAAGGGCCATGTCAAGATCTCAAAAAAGACTGCAAATCCAGATGGTCTCAGCAAGCGTGAATGCGATAAAGCAATATTCGACTTCAAAGCTTGACCAAGATATAATAGACTATTCTTAGCAAACCAGAAATAAGATTTAGATCCAGAAAGATACAAAATCAAAATGGAGTGCCAAGTATTAGGACATCCTGCCCAATCTGCATGTAAATAGGCCACTAAAGATGGACTCTGACATTAAGCAAACTAAAGCTCATATGACAAAGTACCATGAATGTAGCGAAGGATGCACTTGACAGCCTAAAATGTAGTTCACACGGAGCATGCAAAACTAAGCCATGAGGTTGGCAGTATAAGAGATGTCTGGACGAGTGAAAGTAAGATATTGCAAAGCCCCACGATCTGATAATAAATGTAATAGTCCTCAAGCAGGCGACCTTCGTAAGCGGACAGATTGGTGTTAAGCACAAGAGTGGAGACCGGCTTGTTAGAGGAGAAACTATAACACTCTAGGAGGTTATGAGCATACTTTTGTGGAGTAAAGAATACACCAGGAGTCGAATTAGATACTTCTACTCCTAAAAAGTAGTGAAGAGGGCCCAAATCTTTCATAACAAACTCAACCTGCAAGATAAAAATTAAGAAAGCCAATAGAGAGGAGCTACCAGTAATGATAAAATCATCAACATATAATAAGAGGATAATAATCCCTTGTGCAGAACGGAACACAAACATAGAAAGGTCAGCTGTATGCCCCTAAATATCCAACTCAGAAAGAAAAGAGGTAAACCGTTGAAATCAGGCATGTGGTGCCTGTTTGAGCCCATAAATAGTCTTCCACAAGCGACAAACATGGTGGGGCTAGGATGGATGCACAAATTAGGCGATGCTTAATGTAGACCTCAGACAACACTCCATAAAGGATTTTTAACATCTAACTGTCAAAGAGACCATCTAGAAGAGATATCAATAGAGGAGATCAAGGTTCGCAAACTCGGTACCGCAATCCGTGTCAGTTGCCGATCAGTATGGTACTATTACATATCATACCAAACCGTACCGACAATAAAAAATCAAAAAAAATCCATCCAATAACCAAAAAAACAAGCCAAACTAAATCGAACCGGTACTGTACCGGACCAAACCGCCCAATATCGGCTAATACCGTATCGAACCGATCGGTTCGATCCGGTTCGGATCATTTTTGAAAATCGACCTGAATCAAACCAATTCTCCATCGATACGGTATAGCACAGGATGTACCAACCGGTTCGAGCTGGTACAAAACACCATGGAGGGATAGTGTGAATAGTAGTAGACTTAACTATCAGATAGAAGATCTCATCGAAGTCGATCCCCAATTGCTATTTATAACCTTCAGCAACCAATCAAGCCTTGAGGCGCTCCAAAGAGCCATCCACCTTCTGTTTCACTTTGAAGACTCACAGTCAATGAGATTAACAAAGAGCTGCGAAGGCACAAGATCCCAGACAGCATTGGAGAGTAATGCTTGATATTCGTCCAACATTATTTGTTACCAACCTGCATGCTGAAAGGCAAGATTTTAAATCTCATGGGACCAAGGCATCCCGATTTTCATCCGGAACGGGATGCCCCACATCTCACCCCATCTCGATGGCCGTCCGATCAGATGTCCCGGTACACACTTAGGACACATATATATTGAATTTATCTTGAAATTTTATTGATCTATTTATTGTTTAAATATATTTGAACTTTCAAAGTAACATATTTGTAATAGATCGATTCTATTTAATACTAACGTTATGATGCATTATAATCTTCTAGATTATTGAAGATCCTTTCTGGATTACGAAGCAACAATCTCTCATAATTGACGCATGCACAAGTATTTGGTAAATAAAATATCGAAGTTTGATAAAAAAACTGCAATATATACTACTTGAGCTTAGTCACTTGTATATAAAATATAACTATGCTAATAATTTCAATGTTACATAAAATAGATTCATCAGTTTAAAATAAACATATCAAATTTACTACTAATTTTAAATGGAATGCCTATGATGCTCATAAACATCTAGGTCCTACTCATAATCGAAGCCTTGAATGTTATGTCAATTTTGATACTAAGCCCATCCTTGCTGCTCATCTTGTATTTGATATTGTCCAAAATAGCCCTCTTGATAGTATATTAGGTAAGAGACTGCCCATCCTTGGTTAAGATAATGAGAGATAATACCAATTCGTGGTCCAAAAATATCCACATAAAGATGGATACTGCATATAAGAATACTCTTCAGGATATGAGCATTAGAAGTATACATCTGAATCATTTGTAGAAAGAGAAGGGTCATGATATGCACTTTGGCTATATGATACTCCAACAAATCCTACTTTGATTAATGAGGATGATGATCTAACTTACTCGATTCCAACCTACTTCTCAATGCATCTTGCTCCATCCATACCATAAACTCCGGATATGTCCGACGTCGATGTTCCTCAATTATTCTCAACTCTTCGTAAAAACGATCCAAAACATATGCAGCGTGTGTGCCACATCCTACAACAATTCTTCTTACCCTCCTATAAGCTAGCAACTCCTTGTCTTGATATCTAGACCTGGGCTGGCTCTATGGTCCTAATCCTATGTAGTATAAGTGAAAAATGCTTCTTCAATAAAAGACCAATCCCATATGCTTCACCACCCCCTCCACCCTGACCATCATGATCATCAAATCCATCATCATTCTTGCTATCATTATCATCAATCACTATTATCATTAGATGATCTAGGCAATCCAGGATCTAAGGACACGAATGTCTCCCTATCACCATCTCAAACTTGCACATCATCAATTGCCTCTAGTGCATCAATCGTTGCCTTCCCTCTTGATTTGGACTTTCCACATCTCTCCTCAAGTGCAGCTCTCTGGCTCCTCGAGCTCTGACTGGCCTTTGCTTATTGACCTAGCCTACCTCTACTACTAATCCCAATGCCCTGTCTAACTTTGAAGATCTTTGTTCAATGTCTTAAACTAAACATTCCATGATCAAATCATTGATAAGAATCCTTAGATTGCCTGCTACCTGATCCACCATCATCTCCACTAATATCTCGCATTCCACTCTGAATGGGGATAAATGAGAGGCAGCCCATCAGTCCACATCTTGTACCCAACCTCATGCACTATTGTTTTGCATGATCGGAGGGATCTCCTGGCTCATCCAACACCAGTGGATCCCATGCTTCCTGATCTACAATCCAGCTCAATATAGGATCCTCATTATAGACAAAGTCCTCAAATGGATCATCTTATCTAAGCTCTTTCTTTTGTTGATATACTTGAGCTTCTACCTCATATTATAGTGGACAAAAACTAGATCTCTTAATCTTTGTGAGGTTAAACAATTGGATCAAGATAAATGTACTCCAACTGCGCTCACATCCACTTGATGAGATAGTATGTGATAGAATTCAAATAGCAAACTTTCTTAGATTTGGTGCAAATGTGCCCCACTAGACCCACCACTCCCTTACATTCAAATAATACATATGTATATAAATGTTTAAGTCCTCAACTATACATAGATGTAAAGACAATAAATAATAATCCCATATTTACACTTGGTGACATTTTAGATATGGATCTATGCGCTCCTTGCTCTCCAAAGCTCCATTTCCTCTCTCGAAAATTTTTTTCCTACCCAATCAATATAGACTTCTCATTGAAGGTCATTAAATTTAATAAATTAATATAATTCAAAAATACACCAACAATCCTATTATGATAGGCATCTACTCTTTTATTATCTACTTATAGCTTCTGCAGCCAAGTCCAGATCACTTTCTAGCCTATGCATTCTTCAGGACCATCAGAAGTTCCTCATCTAAGATAATATTATGGTCATACTGATATTTAGGATTTAAATAATAAGCTGTACAAGAAATAAGAACAATATTGATTAAGAACAAAGATATTCACAGCTTATTCCATAAAGAATAAGTGAGAGATGAGATTCAAACAAATTTTACCTACTAAGTATAATTCTTTCTCCATTTGAGTATCTCATCTATCCTTAATGATATGCAAATATGGTGCTACTTTCTTCTATCCTACTGCGGCTATAATATCTTCTTTGCAGGCAGACATCTTGGAATATATATGCTCATCTAAGGGAACTTCTCAGTATCTACTATCCATAGCACTACATACAAGGGCTGTACTATCTTAACTACCTTAAAGCACCTATCCCAAAATCATTACTCAATATAATACCCTCAACACGTCGTCCATCATTAGTCCTTACATATTTGAAAGCCCTCCATTCATCAGAAGTCATCATAACCCTCAAACCAAGCTAATAATCAAAAAGCCCTTCAATGTTATGTAATTAGTGGTAAATCTTGTCAACCCGGCCTAAGTAGCTCCCTTTGTACAAGTTTTCTCATAGGAGCAAGAACCCATGTGTGATTGTAGATGTATTTCAATACTACTTGTCCACTATCTACTACGGATTTTATCTTAGATAACTGCCTGATATGCTTCATCATCAGGTCTATATAATGTACTGCACAAGAGGTCCAGCATAGATGTTGCCTTTCCAGCATCAGAATCTTTCCTACTTTCATGTAGTTTGCACCATTGTTTGTGACCACTTGGACGATATACTCTTCACCAATCTCATCAACTACATCCAGCCCAAAATATAATTAGAGTCATATATTTTGTCTGAAGCATCAACTGAAGTATAAAAGATGGTTATCCTATCATAATAGACTAGAAAGTTGATAATATTCTTCCTAATAGGCCCAAACCAGCCATCACACATCAATGTCACCCAATAAATGTTCCACTCCCTTTTATAACTTTCAATTGAAGATTTAATATCTGCGACTTACAGTTGCAAATATGGTTCATGTATCTTATAAAATATAGGAGGATCAATATTTGGACTGACTTTCTGCACTATATAAATCATCGACTGAAAGTGCAGATTTGTCGCTGCTCATGTTGGAATATGGCTAAAGTGAAACCAGTTAACAATAATCCTTCCTATTTGTTTTTCTTATCCTTATTTATATAACTATCAATTCGTAGTTGTTTTGACTATGGATCTGGATATGCTATAGGATCTAGGACATGGATGTTGGGACCTCTTGGGTTCTTCTTCGACTTCTTCCTAAATGCACCAACAATGACTTGATTGAAGATGATTCCATCTTCGTGGATTGACTTCTCTCTAATCCAACAAATTGTAAATGCAAACATGATTTTCCCCTACACCAGAACCACCACCCTTCTCAAATTGAGAGCATCCAAACTGTGCTCTATGTCTCAATACCTCCTCATGTTGCCATCGATCATGTCTGGAGGCCCTAATAGCCTCTTGTAGATGAGCTACCTCTAAATCATCTAAATCAAAATAATCGTCATCATCATCTAAGTTTAGGAGAACATATGATTGAGATGTTCGACGATCAAATGCTTCCCTTCGAGATTTGGATGCTATATTCGCCTCCTTTCCTTTCTGCAGATGCTCCCTCATCATCGTTTGAACCTCTACGGATATCTTTAGACACTTCTTGATATCACTAAAGCCATCCACCAAGTGTTGCTTTAATCAGATGACTCCACCTCTATTTTTCAACCCAAGTAATTATATTTCCATTGATCCCGATCCTTATCCATCTTTCCAAACTGCCACCCAATATCCAGGTCCTATTGCTTGCTATCAGACTCCATCTACTTTAAAAAAATCATGAAATTAATAATTATAAGTACTTAGAACTTCAAGTCTGCCTCTTATACCTGTTGGTATCTATGGTTTAATAAGCAGTTTCCTCCGTCTTATCGCCTGGATTGATTATAGTTTTCACTTGTGAGCTCAATAACAATGCTTTTAGTTAAAATTTAAATCACCTCAAAGTGCAAAAGAAGAGATGATAAATTTATATTTCACATGGTATTGAAGTTTTAGAGCTAAAGAGTTCTATGAAAGTTGTAATAAACTGAAGCATGAGAAATCTGCCAAACAAAATGCATGAACAACCTGAAAAAAGAGATGGATTTGTGATATAAAATCCCTGAGCTTCCGATTTGTGATGTAAAATCTATATCCTATTCCTCATTATTTTTTACCTCCCAAATGAAGTCATAAATAGAGATGAAAGCTTTACAAAAGCTGTTGGCAATTAATTTTTACATAAATATTTCTTTCTTGGATACAGCCACCTCACAAGACTTACCACAAATTTGTTGCTGCTTAACTCTATAGCATATAAGAACATTTTCAAGATGTTCACGATAAATACTTTTGTATTGCAAGTCAAATTCCTAAAGGGTTTATCAACAAACATTTCTAAAGCAGGTTGAATTGTGGGGGGTGTGTGGGGGCGGGAAGCCTCCTAAGTAAAAAAAAAAGAAAAAAAGAATTTCTCCTTTATTATTTCTATATAGCAAGATGCTAAGAAAATTTATAAGCTATCACCAAAAATCATGGTCAAAATAAGAATATAGGAACCATAAATTTTTAATATGAAAAAGGAATCTGAAGAAACTGAACATTTGCAAAAGATGTAATTAGCAAACTGGGCCTAACTAACAATCTGAAATATAATGAACTACGAACAAGAGACAGGAATAAAATTACAGAAGTGTGATTCTCTTCATTAATCTGAAAAAAATCAATTATGCAGCATAAACCATCAAGCCATAGCAAAAGAAGAGCAAAGGATCAGAGCAGGTAAAGAAGAAAAAGAGGCAATTATAAGAAAACAAAATTCAATGCAATTATCCACCTCCTTAGCAGGAACAAACTAAGATTGCAAACTTGGAGTCTTCCTTATGACAAACCAGAATTGCATTTTCTGTTAAGAGGTAGCTATCAACATTTAGATGGTAGAAAGCAGATGTCTCAAGATTTTTTTTTCCATTTTTCTTTCAGCTAAATAAGTGGTTTTCATCATTTGACAATAGAAACTAGTGTAAAGGTGAATTTACAAATCCCAATCTCTTCCTTCATAGATATTCCAATATATTTATGAGCATCTTCAAACATGAGATAACTCTGCACTTGAGGATAATTGATTAATAAAAGCAATACTCATGGACATATTGTACACATCTTCAATAGATACCAGCAAGTCTTTCTAACATAATTGCCACAAAATAGCTGGTACTAACAATATTTTGAACATTTAAAGTACCTCATTTAATCCAACCACTTAAACAGAAGCAAACTCTGACCATTTCCACCCTCATATGGATCTTGCAAAATCAGTGGGAGTGGGAATATCACTGGTGAGTCCCATCGGTTTCACTGGGAATGGTGACTAGAGACTGAGCAATCCTCTGACTCTTTCTCCCTTCCTCATACTTCTAAGGTAAGGCACTAAGGGTGAATATGATTTGCCCGATTTCAAGAAATATATAGGACAGGAACCTTGGCCTAGGCAGCACCTGACCATGCGTTAATAGATGGACCATTATTTCAAAAATTCAAATTATGCCGAGTGCCGAGTGTCGGCCATGCGAAAGTCTCGTCGATATTTTTTTAAAAAACTCTCTCCTTCGTATGTCGGCTATGCAGATTTATCCAACAAAATTACTCCCATGATCTCTTTCGATAGGAGTACTTCGAAAGCTGTGAGGACGAGAATGAAGTCAAAGGCTCAAAGCCTTAAAACATGAATACGATACATTCATAGGAGTGTTTTTTAGGTTACAATCGTAGGACAATAGGACTGCTTTTAGAGCTGTGGGCGCAATTTTTGAACAGAGTCACAGGCATGTCGCAATCGGAGCAACTATGTGGGTCCTATGGGCACGATGCTCAGGCCAGGAGAAAACATGGGCTCAATCACATCGTGTCAGTGTGGCCTATGGATGCGATCAAACGGACAAGATCGAATGGATCGCATCGCATAACCCATGGGAGAAATCCATAGCAGAGCCCGAAGGCCCAGAAACCTCTTTCCTTCCCATGCGGTTCTCTCTTCTCCCTCCTCCCTCCTAATTGGCTCCGACACTCCACGTCAGAAAATCCGACGGCCTGCCTCCTCTCTCCCCTCTCCTCCCTTCTCCTTCCCGAGCTGTCCTCCCACTTGCATGCTCTGCTCTCGAAATACCGAAATCGAAGGGCAAAGCCCATGCTCCCTCCAGCGATGATGCCGACACCGATGCTAACGTACCAACGAAAAAAGGAAGATCAATACTCCCTTTCCTTCATTCTTCTTCTCCTGACGATCAATGAGTCGTTCGAACTTCAAAGCATCATCGGCATTCGGCAGAAGAAAGAAAAGTTAAGGCACGATAAGGATGGCCGCACCGGCATTTGATCCGATCAGGATGAAGGTCGAAATGCATTTCGAGGTCCTGCACTTGTCCTTGGTGCCAAAATTCCAAAGGAACGGGATAGGACAACCAGGACGCCCCATCCCGCCGAGATTTTAATCACCGTTGAAAGGCTTCAGAAAAAGAGTTAGATTCGATAGGTAAAGTAGAAGATATAGAAGCCAGGAGGGAAGAGGACATATCTCACTTTCAGACAAGTGATCTCATGAGCATAGGATAGGTGCAAATAGGAGACAACACAGGAGCGACGAAGGGTATAGACGAGGGTGGCAGCTCGATCACATCAGAGGAATCGATCTCAACAATCGGATCGGTCTCAACCGATCCGAGCAAGGGATCAGTCCCTCGTTGTGGACCAGTCCGATTTGGGAGTGCAGGCTCGGATGTGGTTTCGACTGTGATTGGGATTTCGATTTTAGATTTGGAAGGACGAGATCTTCTAATATAGATACGAAGTTGTTTCGGATCGTCAGACGAGGCATGTGTTTGAGTCCTAGGTAGAGAGGTAGAAATATCATTGGCAGGCAGTCCTTCCAATCGTGAGGAATCCACTGAAATATTAGGAGTAGAGCACCCAAAAGAATTCAAAGTAGAATTATTATTAGGAAGAAAATCAAATTATGAGATTGCTTCGAGGATAGAGGGATCACTACCTAACAAAGGTGGATTTGACAAAAAATCTTGAAAGTTGAAACAATTGAAAATTTGAATGAGAATGTGCAAAGTCAGTAAATTTGGAGAGATAAGAGTACGGAAAAACGGATTCAATGAATGTAACATACTGAAAAATATAAACTTTACAGGTACTTGGATAAGACATTGAAATCCTTTGTGTTTATCAGAAATTTCCAAATAAACACAAGATAAAGACCAAGGAGAAAGCTTATGATAGATAATGTCCTAGAGATCTAGATAGCACAAGCATCTGAATATCTTCAAAAGTTGCAAGTCATAAGGAGCAAGATTTCAAATCCCATGGGATAGGACTATCCCGATTTTTTTATGGAACAGGATGCGCTGCCGTCCCGTCTCGTCCCGACACTTGGGACAGAGGATGTCCCGACACATCCCAATTGAGATGCTAGAATGCTAGCGGGACAGCTCTGTCCCGACACATGGGACGTTACCCTATCCCGATGTCCCACGAGACGTCCTGCTAGGAACTGGTTACTTGACGAGGATAGCCATACAAGACATGGTAAGGTGATTTGCCCTTTAAAACAGTGATAGAGAGAGCATAATTAATGAGAAAAACAGCAATTTGAATCGAATCAGCCCAAAACCTAGCAGGCTGCAAGATTGAAAAAGTATAGTTCTAACCAAGTTTTAAATCTCGTGGGACAGAGCTGTTCCGATTTTTGCATGAAATGGGACGCGCCGCCATCTCGCCCCGTCCCGACGCTTGGGATAGAGGATGTCTCAAGGCATCCCGATTGGGATGCTGGGATGCTAGTGAAATGGTCTATCCCAATACATGGGATAGTATCCTGTCCCGATGCCCTGTGGGACGTCCTGTTGGGATCTGAATTTTTGGTTCTAACAATATTAACAATGTATCAATGTTTTCGTCCAGCTGTCCCATTTTGTTGTAGTGTATGTAGACAAAATTGGGTGAATTATACCACATTTACAAATAAAAAAAATTTATTATCATACTCTTCCTCCATCAGACTAGAAAGATTTAATTTTCTATTAAAAGACATTCTCAACTAAAGCTTTAAATTCAAGAAACTTGTCAAACACCTCTGCTTGAATTTTAATAAATGTATCCATGAATAGCAAGAATAATCATCCACAAATAGAACATAATACTTGGAACCAAAAATAGAACTAATAAGTGCTTGCCATACATCAAAATGAATCAGTTGAAAAGAACTCAAATTCATTAAAGAAAAGTTTCACATATTTGCCAATATAACATGTATTGCAATGAGATAAATTTATTCCAAATTCAAAGGGCACATTATTCTCTTTCATAAATTTAGACAAAATCAATTAACTCAAATGGCCTAACCTCCTATGCCAAAGATCGCTGCTAAGTGTCGAAGCAACCAAAGTAGATTTTGTCTTATTCCCTATGCTTTCATCTCTCGAAAATAAAGAATAAAATGACGTTTCTGAACTACTGCATCATAAAAGCTCCATCCTGGTTCCTTTGTCCCTCACAAAAAAAACTAGTTGAGTCAAATTTGAATATTGAGTTATTGCCACGACAAAACTAACGAACAGAAAGCAAGTTGCATTTTATATAAGGAATAACGAGAACATTTTTTAAATCAAAAGATTGAGTAGAGGTATTCAATTTTATTTCACTAGTTTTTGCAATAGAAATTAGTGGACCATTACTAGCAAAAATTCTATCTCTTCCACTATATGGCTTAGAAATCAAAAGCATATCTGGATCTGATGTCATATGATTAGAAGCACCGATGTCAAGATACCAGACCTCCTCAGGGGATTCATGAAGGTTCATGTGTTAGAAAGCCCAACGTTTTTGATGCATGCAGATTTTAAAACAAGAATACAGCAGAATTAATACAGATTAAAACTCTTTTAATTAGAAAAGCATGCATAAGATCTCATCTTCAAAAATACCTAACCCGATCTTCATATGAGAGATGAGATTTAGATCTGAAATTATAAAACGAAGAGGAAGATCTGATCTTCACCTTGCGTAGGTAGATATTCACTGTGATCCAATGATCCATGGATGTCTTCAAGGTTCCATTGAAGCCGCACACGCGTCCGGCCTCTACAGGTATCCACATAAGACTGATCTAATCAGGAGATCCCGATCTCTCCGAAATGCTAGCTCCCTTGCAGAGAACGCTCCTTGGATTGTCGAATCTTTTTTTCTCTTTTCTTCTCTTCTTAAGAGAACAAAAGAGAGACTAGAGGAGGAGGAAGATACAAGAGATCAAATATCTTTTCTTTATCCAACTCTTAGACATCTGTGGAGAGAAAAGGAGGAAAGAGAGCCATCCAACTCTTGAACCAAAAGAGAGGGCGTCCAATACCTTGGACGTGTGGAATAGAGAGAGGGAGAGAGGTGAGGGGTCCAACAACCAAACCCATAACCCTTTCTTGTTCTTCTTTCATGCACCAACAACATCCTCACACCCGCCCTTCTCTTGTTTTTCACACTCCACACGTTGAGATGGGATAAGGAGGCGCCCTTTATCCCTTTTTAAACCACATCTCCTAGGGTTTGTGAGGATAAGAGTCCATGAAGAGGACTCTTCCTTCTTTGGGCGTCACATCTTATGTGCGCCTCATCTTCATGCAAAAATGAAACCAACATGATTCCCTTTAGCGTGAATCCTTCTCATGGGCTGTGGTTCCATTTCTGGTCCAAATCAACATTTGGTTAGAGTCCAATGTGGTTGGGTTTCATAATAAGTCAATGGACTTGTTGAGTCCAAACCATTTTAGACCTATGAAACGCAATCTGACTCAAACTCAGATCAAATCCAATCAAATTAAATCCCAATTTAATTTGACTAAGATTCAACCCCAATTATTTGATCAAATCAAATAATCTAGCAAGAATTATAAATAAGTCCTCCTTTAACTCACTAACCCTTAGCAAGTCCTCTCTTGTAATTTTTACAAATTAGTCCAATCATGAATCAAATTGATAATTGAATCATTATGCAATTCAAAATTGCAATTAAACTATCCGATCAGTCAGGACCTCTTATATATGTGATCTCATAGATTCTATTCTGTCTGATAGTGAGATATATTGTAAGTTCCATCATAAATATCATTGAAACTCCTTTCAATGGATTGGAACAATTCCAACTTACCAATTAAAATATTGACCATCAAAATAATTCTCGTTGGTCTCACAATCCACCAGTGACGTCTAGCAGTACATCATGACAATCCAACAAATAGAAGGTATTGAACCTCTAAGTGTAGTTACCGTGTGATACAATTCTACTATCATGAGTTCCGACAAGATGAAGGTTATGAAAAACTCATCAAACCCCATCATCTGTCATATGTAAGATTTATTCGACTCGAGTTTATACTGTAAAATCTTCTGAAAATTTTTTTCCATTATTCACATTATCATGGCCATGATCTTTGGAACTCAGTCTCGTAAATTACATAAGACTACTCTTTACATATTAAATCGATAGATTCCATCTATATGCACATCCTACTCCTACAACAAACCTACTGCAACCAATCTACACCGCAAAGATCTGAATGGTTAAAGATCAAGTGTATGTATAGTCAAACTACAGCAATTTCATTGTGAATAGCTAAGGCACCATAGATCAAAGAATCAGTCACACCATTATAGCATCGAGAAAGTCACTGACGAGTGAGTAGAATCTAAATGACTTCTCGTGTTGATCACGCTCGGTATCTTTATTCTCTAACAACCACTTGCACTCTCGCTCAATGTCTCCACACTAGACTTGAGACTCGTCTATCCGAAGAAAATCGATCCGTGCACTAATCTTATCAGATCAATCACCATCCCCATGACGATTAATCGATCGAAAGTAATTTAAGAATTAATCACCAATGACACATGCCTCAAATTCTCAATTCTTGAGAATAAATGTCATCACTTTCTTAATTCTCTGGATGATTCATGGATACATACACTACATGAATGGAATTAAACTGTCCCATCTTATTATTAAATAATAAGGTTAAGTACAAAACTGTCTTAAAAAGAATAAATGTGTCAGTCAGATTGACTTCTAGGGCATACATCTAACATCGTCGCCGCAAAAGTTTGTAGATGATTGTCAAAGAAAAGACGTGATTAAACCTCTATCTGCACTGAAGAGCAATATGATTGAATTTGCCACATACCTGGCACTGCACTCCAGTGCGTGGTAATGAAGAGGATGTCGGCTGATGTGGTAGAGTGGACGGCTGGTTTTGCATCTATGACTGTGGAAAAAAATTAGGAAAAATTGAGATTATATGAAAACGGTTGTGAAGGATATGCTCTCGGAGATCCTCGACCATACGGCTATCCACGACTTCCTCTCTGTCTGTGGTCTCCACGAGATCTACCTCCACAACCTTCTTGATTTCCTCGACCTCAATTGGCATAAAGGCATTGGCATCCGGTGATGAGTTTGTGGGATGACTTCTCCTTTGTACTTCGATCTCCTGCATAAGGTGAGGACGGAGTTGATCGAAGGTGGGCTTAGTTCGGTGAGTGTTCAATGCACTCACAAATCCTCAATATTCTTCTGGAAGCCCTAAAAGAACAGTCATCACAAGATTATGATCTGACTCACCTTCTCCAATTGCATCGAGGCATCTCCGATAGCCTTGACTTTCTATATATACTCGGTCATGCTCATTGTTCCCTTCTTTATGTTCTGAAGTTCCAACCTGAGAGAGAATGCGGTGGATGAAATTTATCTAAGAAATATGCCTCAATCACCGTCTAGACCTTGCACGCTATCTTTGGTGAAGTAGATATCACCATCTATAAAATGCTCCGAGACAACGTCACGTTAATCTAAGACAGTATAGTTGTATCTTCTTTCTTCCAAGTAGAGTAGGCTGGATTGACCAAAACTTGTTACCGATTCCCTCCATTATTTGAGAAGAAATGATTTCCATGCCATTTACATGTGAGAAGACTCCAAAACTTTCAAGCACGTTCAAAAATGCTTGTTTCCAAACAAGATAGATGGTGTTGGTGAGTTCAATTGGGACCAAGATTTTGATGTTGACATCAGGAAGTAGTGAAGATACACTAGCTATCATAAGTTTGTTGTAAGATGACAGAATAAAAGTTGCATCAAAAATTTGATGGTTGGTATTGTAGCAGGATTTACTGTAACAGACTGGTACTACAACAGTACTATTACGACAGTACAGTAGTGGTACTGTAGCATGCAGTAAAAATGAGAAAATAATGTGAAAGAAAGAGGTTTGATGATGGATATATGGATCCACCAGAGATGGGTATGGGTATGTGAAAGAAAGAGAATGAGAAGAAAGAGAGTAATCAATGATAGAGGATCCACGAGAGATGATCACTTATGGCAGTAGCTTACCCTAGGATTAGAATTTGGTTCTGGTACCATAAAAATATGGATAAAAGCAATGCACCTCTCTCGAGAGTTATATTAATATTTATAGAGATGTGTACAAATGACTTAGCATAAATGGACATATACAAATAAGACATAGAAGTGAAAAATAAATAAGCCTACTATGCTACTGCCATAAATACAATAATACTCTAACAATGATCTTCATCTACATATGTTGATCTTTATATAAAACTGTTGATAATTATATATTGTCGAATTCAAAAGAATAAATCTACAGCTTAAGCTGTATTGTAGTGTCTTGTTCACAAGGTGTCAGTCTATTATGGCCGCGGGCTATCAGCCCTATTTCCGAAATAATACTAAATGCAGCACACCCCCAAAACTATAGAATATCAGGTTTTTTTGCATATTATTTTAATCTTCGAAAAGAGACCAAGAGACTTTGGATATTCCAAAGACCATGCTTGAAAAGAAGTTGGGCAACTGTCTTTCTGAACAAAGTCATGTACCAGATACAAGTCCCATGGGAAAATCACTCGAGCTACATGCTTCTCTAGACCAAAGATGTGGCAGCATTGCATCCTTTTCTGCTTTTTCTTTTGGATAATAAGCCTTTAGGCTGGACGCCAGCCAGTGAAGCGCAAAAATTTAGCATTGACTGAAGTCCTTGAACAGTGGGCTAATTTGCCAGCAAAAGATGCAGCATGAAAGTCTTACTATTCCCTGGAAAAATTTTAGGGGTTCATTGCAAACCAACCTTGCCTTCAGGATCAACGGGAATGATGGGGAATAATGGCTTTTCTAGTTTAATGATCCTTTTTTCTCAGAGGTTTCTTTGCTTGGTTTTGAATAATCAAGGATTAGCCACCTCAGATTTCTTTTCTTTCTGTTCTTTCTTGTTAAGTTTAGGGAGAGATTAGTCATTTTACTTATTTATTTCAATGCATCATAGGCCAAAAATCAAGCAATTGTTAAGAATTAGCCTAAAGGCTTTGGTGGTTCTTAGTGATCTCTCTTCATTTCTTGTTATTTTTCTCTTTAATTTTTCATTGTCTTTGCTCTAGCTGTTGTTGATGGTGATCTAGGGTATTATCATGTGGGAGTACAGTTTGTCATGTGGAGCTGGTGTCTTTACAAGGCTGAGTTATTAAACTTCACCAAGCATCCCCATCTGAGTCTTACCCTATTGCTGAATGACACTCAAAAAACTTTATAGTGCTTTCTCCCAAAAACCATCTTAAGATGGTTGAAGTAACAAGGTTATTCTGGACAAGCCTGAAATCTCTTATCATTATTTCTAAGGAATTTTCGCTCTCCAATCCCACCTGCTTTTTCTATTTTAAGTGAAACTCATGAATAGAATCTGAGCAAATAAGATGTCTATCATTTATTTGCTAGGAAATTTTCTCCTACGCCCTTATCCCCACCTGCTTTTTCCATTTTTACACAAATTTTATGAAAAGAATCTGAACAAATATGAGATCTTTATCATTTATTTGCTAAGAAATTTTCACCCACCACCCCGCTTTTTTCCATGTTTAAGTGAATTTAATGAAGAGAATCTGAAGAAGCAAGTGATCTCTATCATTTCTTGTTAGGCAATTTTCTCCTAGACTTGCCCACCACACCACACCCCCCCCCGGCCCTTTTCTCAAAAAAAAAAAAAGAAAGGATGTTCTCAGTCTTCTCCCATCATTGTCGAGCCCCAAGTTCATATCATTGTGGTGTACTGGATATCTGTCGCGCACTTGTGCCGTCCATTTGGTTTCAAGTTCTTCAGCATGTAATTTAGGTTTCCACCTACATCCAGACTCCTTTCGAATTCTTTTATCTTGTATTGGGTTATTGAAGGTTTTCACATACCCATTTCCTATTTCTTTCAATCTTTTTTGCAATTGAAAAACATTTAGGAAGTGTTTGGTTGGGGTTGGGGTTGGGGTCTGGAATCGAAATGAAATAAGTGACTCCCATTCCAACCATTTGGTTGGAAGGAGTCCCATTCTGATTCCAAATCCGGGACGGAATGGGAATGGCCCAATCTGTCTAAAACTCAATTCCTACTCTCCCCCAAGGATTCAAATTTCTAATTCCGATTTCGATCACGAACCAAATGCTTTGGGAGATTTGGCCATTCCGATTCCGATTCCAATTGTGAACCAAACATCCCCTTAACGGAATCAGAAATTTGAATCCTCAGAGGAGAGTAGGAATTGAGTTTAGATGGATTGGCCATTCCCATTCCACTCCAGAATTGAAATCGGAATGAGACTCCTCCCAACCAAATAGTTGGAATGAGAGTCAGTCATTTCCATTCCGATTTCAGACCCCAACTCCCCCAACCAAACACCCCTAAGACTATCCAACCCTACGGAGATCTTTTCTCTTTATCATGCTAAACTAAAGAGTTACAACAGTCCTACCATATTTAGCCTATCAGAATGTTGATGGCTGTGCTGTTTGGGGTTCTTGATCTTTTTGGATTTGAACAGCCATTGTTAGGTTTCTACTACTTAGGTAAGTTAATGGATCACTTAAGGATCTTCAGCTTCAATATTCAATAAGATTTCTTGACCAAAACAGCACATATATGTTATTAAGTTGCCATTTTTATGGTGTTATGGCCATCTTATTTAATTGCTGAAAAAGAACTTTTCTATTGCAAGATGCAGGCAATCAGCAGCACCCAAACATATTTAATCCTAGTACCATAATAACATCATCTTAGAATGCAAATAATTATATGAACTGAAAACAACAGAAAACATAGAAACTTTCTCGACCTTTTAGAAAAAGCTGGAACAGAATTCTGAAACATCTAAAACAGTTGTGTTCCTCAGCTTGAAGTAAACAATAGCACTCAAAAAGGTTCCAGGAGAAAGTGATGGACATTCAAGGATCATGCAGATCAAGACAATTGCCTCAAATTATTTTGGAACAGGCAAAAACAATAAAGGACTAGAATTTGCATGTCCAAGCACAATCTTATTTTTTTCATGAAGAGAAGCAGAAACTAGTGTGATGTATGTCTAGAGATGTCAATGGGGACGGATACCCAAATATTTTACCCATCTCCAAACCGAACAGAGCAGTTTTAACCAAATTAAATGAGGATGGTTTCAGCAGTAGTTTTAAAATAAAAACCATTTCAGTTTAGTTTCAGTTTTGGTAAATTCCCCAACCCGAAATTGAACTCGACATCAAACCCGAAACCAAAGATACCCACTATCTCTGAGTACCCTTTATATTTAGCATAAATCCTAGCCCCTATCGCATTAAATCTGGACCATCTATAGACCATAGATGGGTCAATGACAAAATGGACAAACCCTGGAGGCTAGAGGGGTAGCTTTTTTTCCCTCCCTTCAGTTCTTCTATGTGATTATTGTGTTTGTTGGACTTCTTTGTTTGATATAGTTGGACTTGTTTTAACTTGGATTATTGTGTTTGTTGGATGGTTATATAATCATTATAGAATTATTGAGATTGTTGGATGGTTGCATTATTATTTTAGAATTATTGAGTTTGTTGGATGGTTGTGTTATTATTTTTAGACATATTTATTAGTTGAGTAGGTATGAATTATATGAAATTACAGATGATATCTTTAATCTGGATATTTATATACAAATTTTGAAATGAATAAAAAATTAAATATTTTCAGTTTTGGATTTCGATTTGGTTTATGTTATTTGGTGGTGGTTATGGATTTTGATTTCAAAAACCATTCAGTTTCCGTTCCGTTTTGGGGAGCAATGGGGATTTCGGGTTCAGTTTCAGTCTTTTCATTAACCACACCAAATCCACCCTGATGAAATCCTTATGCATGTCACATGTTAGTATGCACAGAATTCTAAATGCAACTTGTTCTTCAACGACAGAAAGATATCGATAGGAGGTAGCTATATGGAAGGTAAACATACTGTGATATATTACCTAGTATACGAAAATTCTCCATTAGCTCTGCAAATAAAAGTACTAAATACTAAAGCAGGTGTCCATCTATCAAAGATTCTAGAACCGCAGAAAGGTAAAAGCAGAAATCATTTGTAATTGATGCAAAAGGATAAAAGCAGGCATGAAGATTGAACAAGTAGAATCACCTTCTGTTCGCATACAAGTTTCAGAGAATTACGCAATATTTCCTCCTTCACAACAACCTCAAGTATGTCATCGATGGCACCTGGGTTTCTCCAATGGCTAGGCAATCACAAGGAAATTTAAACATCAACACTTCATCTCATCATTTGATGCTAAGATCCAATGTCTAACTGTAGTAGTAGTACTAATGAAGCAAAATGTGCCCTCATATACTATTTATTATGTGGTTGACAGATGCATCTACTCATATTCAATGACTCCCATCTAAATTACCTATATATTCATTGCCGACTTCTTTAATTCTCAACACTGATCAGAGCCATTACTAGAGCCCTTAATTTTTGTTGCACCAGATTAAGACTGAGGATACTTTAATCTGGCAGACATTTCCCATGACCTAGTCCGTAGCTGGTTGATAACAGCCCTACCTGTTGACATGTTCGTCCAACTGTAACAGAACAGTACAACCTGATACAGGCCAACACATACTTGTAACCTTGAGCCACTTGAGTTTTCTAATCATTTGAGTGTACCACCTGAATTTCCTTTTTCTTTTTGAACAACAGAAAACACATATACATAACCATAACAATTATGAGGCCAGAGAAATTACATAACAAATGATGCTGATTTTAGCTACAGCAAAATTAATACCTAAAATATCTTGCAGACCTTTCTTTTAGACTCTCTAACTTTTTTAATGGGATATTCAAAAAGTGATCCATGGAATACTAATCAGTATACTGGCAAGCAGGTAGACTACCATGTGCTGGCCAGATCGATTCAGTAGCCACTAATTGTTAAATTGTTTCTCTTCACTAGTAAGAACCTAAACCTCGAGCTGGTGTTACCATCAGTTTATGTAAAAAACTCTTTTGGTTTCATGATGATAAAGAGCGAATTCCATAAGTATGCTTATTTTCTTTTTGTTAATCCAAATAATCAAAGTTCTTTTCAAATACCATAATCTAAACTCTGCATGCTTAGTTCAGGTTTGTTTGCATGTCAATTAATTTAATCTTTGCTTGTTTCTTATTTTTCTTCATATTTGGTACAGATACCTTGGGAAGCATATAATAAAGCAGAGCATGACATGTCTTATAGGCATTAGTCATTTATTGAAAATTCCAAATACAAATACATAAGAAACCTAATTCAAAAATATCTATCTCACATAACAATGTCACTACAAGTTCCTAGACAGAGGGAAAACCACATTAGATTGCTACAGATTTGGTATTGTAGGTTCATACAGATGAACAAAAATTTTCATTAGAAGATTCTAAAACTCTAACAGGAATTGATATAAGCTGGTTATCAATGCATGTGCAGCAACACCTCAACCAAAAATTCTAAATTAAGGACTTCAATTTTGTTCAGGATGCAGTTTGAGGGTTTGGGGGTGGGATGGTGGCATGTATATTAATTCAGTATAGAATACAGAAGCACATGCAATGCACATGATGAAAATATGAAAAAGTGAACAAGTAAATGTGTAATGTTCTAATAACCTTTTTGTTGAACTACCCTAGGTCGCAGTGATAGTCGGCTACTAGGGCTCAAGATTCGAACCCAAGAAATGAGTTAAATATCATGTGCTGATGGTACCATGCCCATGTCATGTGTTGGTAAGGCATTTGCCTAATACAACTAGTCCTGAGCAAATGTGATCCACATGAGAAGAAGAAGGAGAGATAGTTACAATCTCAATCTGATTGAATATCTTCTGTAATCGATGTTGGGTTGACAAATATACTCCAGCAGCCCAGCTGGCTACCTCACCTTTCTTGCTCCTTGCTTTGAAAGTTGCATAAAGACTGGTGCATTCAGTAAAGAAGTGTATATCTGCTAAAATAATCTTGAGGCATGGCAATGGTCAATAGGCCAAGTCCCCTGATAAGTCTATGTCTGACTCATAAGAGACCAGACCATACAAGCAATGGATAGATGAAAGGTGGAATTGGTCACATTAGTAAGGGGTAGATGAAAGTGGAGCTATGCCACCACATAGGGAGATAAAAACAGAGTTAGACATGAAGCGTTGAAGACTACGATCCTTTACCAAAACTAATAACAGTAGTATTGTGCCCACTGTTAAAATTTGATGATCAAGATAAATAAAGGATTAGTAAATGAGCATTTTGTCATTCAAATCATTTGTTCGTTTAGATGCTTAAAACATTGCACATTGTTTTAAATTCAATCAAAAGTAGTATAGCCTATATCAAAATATTTTTTGACCGTAGCTTTAGCGATGACATTAACAGGTTCACTCACCTCTTCACATAAGATGGAACCTACCATGTTGAGATGAGCACAACATGCAATAACGCAAATATACTTCCTATCATAAACTCAGTGGTTGAATTTTGCATTAAGCTTCTTCCATTGAAATTCTCTAAAATCTGAAACCTACCGTCGTTCATAAGGTGGTATCTACCATTCATGGTGCTTTAATTCTTAAGATTATAGTTTTACTTCAATCAAGAGCAAAATATAAGAAGTAATTAGCTAATGGACCAAGAAAATAACAAATGTCTATCAAACAAGGGCATCCATCCATCAATGGAAAATCATGACCTTATGTAATACCTTGTTTCATTATTTGGTAAACCATTACACCCAAGATGTTAAATCCCGGGGATGGGGCTATCCCGATTTTCTCATGGAACGAGATGCACCACCATCCTACCCGTCCCAACACTTGGAACAAGGGATATCAATGTTCCGATCGAGATGCTGAGATGCTAGTAGGACGGCTCTATCCCAACACATGGGATGGTCCCCATCCCAATATCCCACGGGACATCCCGTTGGGACTTGAATCCTTGATTACGCCATGCTTACGCTCCCTTCCATTGCCTATCTTTGATGTATATACTAAAAGAGCAGTCTTCAACCTCATAAGTGGAATCAGTCCTTTTATACATAGTCATATTATATCATAATGCCAACTTTTTTCCAATAAATCCACTAATCTAGCCATGATGTTGCTCCGTTGTTTTGCCCACTGAAATTGATGGATCTAGATACTTAAAACAGAAGACCTTGATGTTATAAACAATGAAAAGCTAATAATAAATTCTAGGTCTGCCCTCTTAATCTTAGATCCGACCAGGGCCCACCCAGAAAAAGACCTGACATGGCCCAAAGCCCCAAAGTGATGGGTTGAACATGGGCTTAATCTTAGACCGAAGCGAGCTTGGGTTGAATTGCAGTGAACCTGGACTTGGAACCTACCTCACCACTTGCAGCCTAGTCCCCAAAGTCACTTGCGTGTCTAAATTTGCAACAGCTTTCCACACAACAGTCCTTTATAAATCATATTAAGTTGAAAGCTAGGCTTTTATATTCAAAAGCATGTAGTGAAGGACTGCAAAGAATTTTTAGATGGAGAAAAGTTTGATAAACGGTTATGGTAACACCTCAAGTTCCTGTTTACTGCATCAATTTTCTCTTGCACTTGTCTTATCCGATTGCGACATTCCTGCATAAGAATTTGGAACTGTCAATCAAAGTACTGAAAGGCTGCATTACTGATTCGGATTAATGTCTGCAAAAGGAGCTTACATCAGCCTCATCAGATCTGCAGGGACCATAAACAAAGTAAATTAGGGAAGTAAAAAATTTGAGTAATGGGGCTTACTTATGTAGTAAGCAATGATGTAAATAGGAATTCATACCCAGACATGTTATGCTGAAGCAGACTGTCAGTATTGATTTCATGACCTCTCTTTCTATAGGCATTTTTCAGTGACTGCCACCAATACAAGGAAAGGTGTAAAAGTATTACTAAATACGAGATCTGAGATAAGAAATTATATATCAGAATATTAAATGTATTTATATTTCAAATGGAATAAGTTCAGATCTCACATCAATAACCTGCTGCCTCCTGTAGCAATCAGGGCAAAAGATCTTAAATTAGAATGTCATCTATTTCATCAGATAAGACGGTTGTTATGTGCTCCTCAAGGGAAGTTATAAGCAACATACCTCCTCTCTCGCATAACAGGATCAATACTTGCAAATCTATCTAGAATTGACAGCAGGTCACTGCAAAAGAATAACCGTCAATTATAACACAGGCAGCTAATTTGAATGAATTGACAATTTTGTAAGGAATAGAATCATACACTAAATGTCAAGCATATAAAACAACAAATTCATGCATCTACGAAGTGTATAGACAGGTGCAGACAGACAGACAGATATCTACATACATGCTCATAAATATGGCCATAAGTAAGAAACCAGGTTTTAATAGCAGAGCATAAGCTAACTATATTGTCCTACAAGAGGGGTGGCAATGGTTTGGGTCAATTGTGTCGAGTTGAAGCAGGTTTGGTCAAAAAACTCCCAACCGATATCCACCCGGGTTCGTCGTACCGCGCCGAACACAGGGCGTACCGAACCAAACCGGCGGCCAGCCGATCCAGTTCAAGGGTTTTTTCAGGAAAACCCCTCCGAACCGCACCGAACCACCCGGTTTGGTACGATTCGGGTCCATACCGCCCAAAACCGGGCGGAATGGACCGATACGGTCCGGTTCGGCGTGAACCGAACCGTACCGACAACCTCACATGAAAAAAAGGAGGGGGGAGTGGGGCCTGGGCTGTCTTTTAGTGGCAGCCCAGGTGATTAGGTTCTTTGAGAAGCTCGAGAACTCTCAGAGAACTCCCGAGGTTCTCAAAGAACTGTCGAGATGCCAAAAAAATAAAAAAAAAGAGAAAAATTCCGTTAAATTACAGCACTGGTTCGAGGAGACGCTGATTTTTGGCCGGAAGTAAGGTAATGTGTTATTCTTTTAATAAATATTTTATTTTTTATTTTGTTGTTAAAAGTAGGATAAGAACGAGTAAGTATGAAAATAAGAGAAAATCATGTCAAAATTTTATGATTTTGATATGATTTAATTATATGTGATAGATCTTTGAAAAATCTACATGATGACACTAAAATT
>KE505033.1:191879-213281 GCA_000441515.1 Elaeis oleifera | reverse complement strand
GGTCCCCATCCGGACTTCTACAAGAATCAGACTCCGCCTAAACTTCCGTAGCGGATAGATTTCGGACGAACTTCTACAACAGACGGGCTCCAGCAGCAAGATTTCTACAATGGCCAACCGCCTCCGGTATCTGCCGTACCTCCCCAACCATCAACCTTCAATAGTGTCAGCCGGACTTCAACAACGCCAAACGGATTTTCACAGGATCCTCTAGACTCCTCCAGCGGATGAACCTCTCCAACGCCATCCAAAGTCCACTGCCGGTCAACCCTCTGCCGGATTCCTCATGAAGCCGGACTTCATCAACAGAAAATCTCCATCCGAGCTTCTACAGCAGATGACTTCCGTCTGCAGCATCAGCGCCCAAGGCACCCGACAACAGTAGGCTCGTCAGCAACCTTGAAAACATCCGAGCTTCTCTTAGACAGAGAGCTACCCCGTTCCACCAGATGCCCCAACCGAGCTTCAGCCGACAGGCCCGAACTCTCTGGTAAGTCACGACAATGACCACTACTCTGCTCCACTTTCTGTAACGGATCTCACGCGGCTCTACCACTCTCTGACAAGTCACGACAACGGACATCACTCCACTCTCCATAACAGACTCCACGTGACTCTGAACGACCCCTGACGCCACTACTCTCCGTAACAAACTTCGCGTGGCCCTGAACAGCCCACTACCAAGCGGTTACAAACGTCGCTGTCAATCAGTTACGCTCTCCATCTATAAAAAGGGACCCCCAGATACGTTCTTTTCTAAGCTAAAAAACTCTATCTCGAAACTCTGCTAAAATTCCCATTCGAGCACTCTATTTTTGTTGAGACAGAGTACTGACTTGAGCATCGGAGGATCTTGCCGGAGTATCTCCAACTCCGATTTAAACTTCCCTTGCAGGTCCCGGCGGTAGCCGCGGTCATCTCGACTCCAGCTTCTCCAGTGCCAGCGGAATTTTGCACCAACAGGCATCAAGAACCTATTAAAAATAATATAAGAACAATATTATTACCTACAAGTGCTTTGCCTAGTTGAAGAAGAATAAATTCAGATTCTTTAAGAAAAATTTCCTGTTCATTAGTTGTTCTATTTGATCCGGAAGGCATGGTAACTTCAGGAGCTAAATGTCTACCTCAAAATGATTTCATCATAGTAAGTTCAACTTCTAACCATGCTTGGTTTCCTTCATCATTCTTATTTCACTGGTGTGGCGTTGTTCCATAGTCTTCATGTTCTCCTCCAATAATTTTACCTTCTCAGAGGGTCCATTGTCTTCTAAAATTGCTCCCAGATGATGAGTTGCTGGACCCCATAAGCTATTTGGGATTGGACCAAGTCCTAAACCCCACACTAAGCTAATCTTCTTTGGTCCCATCACTTGTAAATATATATCATCTTCAAAAGCTATAGTATCTTGGGATTGTTCCATAGAATTAGAAAATTGACTTAACTTTTCCTTCATCAAACCCTAACAACTTATAAGAAAAGAGAATTGCATCATTATCATGATTACATAAAATGATAAAAAAATAAAATCTCAAATTAAAACTCATATTAAATAAATAAAGTCAAAAACTTACAACTATTTAAGCCGACTCATCATCAATGGGTCACACATCCTTGTGTTTCTTATGAATTTCAATGAAAATATAAGCTCTTGATGGCTCAACTCCATCTTTAGACTAATATAGAATTAAATCATGATTTTGAAACTAAAACCTCTGGATGCAATATTAGAGTGAGCTCTATATATTTCAAATATCAATCCAATTGCATGATAATTTAAAAAACCATCTTCAAATTTAATAGTAATAGTGGCCTTAATAAGAGCTATATAAGCACAAATAATAATAATAATAATAATATATTATGATACTTTTTTGCCATCAATCGTGCAATGCTTTTAGATCCCCCAATATGTGCCATTTTTAGCATTGGTCGATTTTTTCTATTTGTCTTACTTCGTTTCTGATATTGTACAAAAATATTAGAAGAAAGACCTCAATATAAAATTATTGGAGAAGAAATATAGAAGTAAAAAAAAATTGCTTGGGTATGAATACTATTTTTAGTTTAAGATATCACCTTTGTTTTGTCTGAAAACCAGTAATTGATTGGGACAGTCCATTGATCTCTTGGTATGCGATCGGGTTTGTTACTTAAAACATCATCTTTATTTCCATAGCCTTCAAAATATTCAGCTTTCAACTCACACTATAATCTTTCATTTTTTTCTCCAAAGATCTTAATACCCATTTCTCACCATGCTGAGGGAATGAAGATTTTATCTACAATATATATATAGTAATAATTTATAAAATTACTAATAATTAAGTGAAACTAGAATTGATAATGGATGTCTATTACCTTAATAAACTCTAATAACTATCTTTTGTCCTTCTTAGGAAATATTCTGCAATCTGAGATATGAATAGGAGCTAAATCAGGATTCCTTCCCATAGTGCCCAAAAAGCTAGCAAGAACTCATCCTTCTATTTCAATGGGCTGATCACGTTTGTTAAATTGTACAATAATTCTTTCTTCTTTTGACTGATTCCAAATATCAACTAGTAGAGTAGGTCCTCATACACTCCTTCACTCTAAAAAATTATAAAATATAACAAAACAAAGAAACAATTGTATTATGATGAAAAAGATGCAAATTGAATAGTATATAATTTGAATATATAAAAATAATAATAATTTTACCACATGTATCAATTGGCTCTCCTTCTAAATACCTTGATTGATTCCCATGATTGGGATCTGCATAGATTGAAGGTCACTATTATATTGTGGAAGATTTTGTTGGTCTCGAGATGAATGCTAAACTATGACCTTCCTCAACCTTCTTTTGTCATGATCATCTGTATACAATCTAAAATAGATATGATCTTAAACAACAGGCTATACAATATAAAGTGAATTATTTTATGCATCAAAAAGTAAGTCAAATAATTCAACAGGAAACGAATTTAAATATGAAGCAAAATTTCATAATCATTACAAATATATATTCATTTGAAATTAGCAACAACAATAACAATTTACATCGAATCACAAAATAATCCATCATCACAACAAGATGGTCTACTCATCTCGTATCAATAACTGTTCCCTCAACATCACTTCTCACCCAACTTATATCATCATTTTCTGTCACAACAGCATCTATTAAACTAATAAAAGTTTGAAAATCATTTTCCATGCCTATTCCAATGTCATTATAATCATACTCCTCTTGTGCATCAAAACAGCCTCTTGGTTTTATTGGCATAGGAATAAACCACTCTCGATCTTCATAGTCTTGGATAAATATCACTTGTTGAGCTTGAGAGGCAAATACAAATGGTTCATCATTCAAATGATCACCAATATGAATCAAGTGAGAAAAATTAACGAGTGTGAACCCCAGTGCATCTTGCTTTAGTCCTCTACCTCGAGTCACATCAACCCAATCACATTTAAATAGAACAACTTTAAATCTATCATAGTAATTCAGCTCCATAATATCTGTTAACAAACCATAATAGATGATATCTCCCATTACAGGCCTTGCATCACTGGTACTTGCATAACTCAGTGTCTTTACAGTAACCATGACTCCACTGTTCTGAGTATTTATATCCCTCTCATATTCTTTGTTCAAAACTTGCAGCCATTATTCACATCAAAAGCATGAAATCTTCTTGCAATATAATTTGGACCTCGAGTAAGTGATCGTACATCATCCGTAATTTGTCCATCACTTGCACTATCAGAAGCTTTAACCTAGTTCATTAAGAAAAAATAGGGATCAATCAATCTTATTCTATATGCAAAATATTGTTAACGAGATACTCATAACTTATAAGAAGATAATTGATTTTTTATTATTTCTTATAATCAAAAGTAGTAGTAAAATACTTACATACTCCTTGAACCATATATGAAAGTTTTCATTATGTAGGCGATCTATCTCATGTTGTGTCAAGCGACGTCACTGATTTTGCCTCTTGATTACACTAATGTGCTCTCTGTATAGATAAAAATATAGATAATTTTCAATCTAATACACTTTTCTTTTATATAATAAAGATAAAAACTACCACTTACTTTCTAAGAGATTCAACTATACTACAGTCACAGTTAAAAGAGTATATATCGATGTGCTTGTATCCACATTTTTTTTATCCAATGAAAATTCTTTGATACTGCCATACGGTTGGCCCACATTAAGAAAAAGATATGAATCTTGAACTCTTTCAGGATTAATATTAGCATGATTTCTAATCGATCGATTAGATCTTGCTTCAGCACCTTGTAAGTAGCAAGAATAGAATGTTAGGCACTCGTCTACTAGATATGCCTCTACTATCGAACCTTCAGGACGTACTCGAATACGCACGTAGGATTTTGGGTGGATAATACCTAAGTGGAAAAAATTATATAAGTCTATTATATTCTTGATACATGGATTTCACAATATAAAAGATAAAGTAGCTTAAAATTAATTATTTACCTCTCAATTGGATACATCTATAGATAATGAACTGGTCCAGCCAATTCAGCCTCAGATGCCAAGTGAATAACCAAATGGACCATCACTGTGAAGAATAATAGAGGAAAAATCTTCTCCATATTGCAAAGCGTTAATGCAATATTCGATTCGAGTAACTGAAGTTCATCCACTTTTAGAGTTTTGGAACATATTTTTCCAAAAAAACTACAAAGTTCAATTAAAACAGATGTTACTTTCTCAAGCAAAGTTCCTCGTAATGCAATAGCAAGAAGTTGTTGCATTAAAACATGATAATCATGGTTGTTAAGTCCAGATAATTTACAATGTTTAATAATACATCGTGAGATATTTGATGCAATCCATCTGAAATTTACATTCTCCAAGACCTCGTAGAAAGTTTTTTCTCATGTGGAGACATAGTAAAATAATAGTCAGCAAGTATGTTCTTCCAGATACTCATCTTTGAGGCCATAGCTCTTGGCTAATATTCATCTCTTATAGATCATAACGTGCATTCAAGTTGTCCTTTAACTTTTTTTCAATATTCAATAAAGTATTGATCAAGTTATCACATACATTTTTTTCTATGTGCATCACATCAAAATTATAATGCACTAAATTATACTCTCAATAAGGAATATGAAGAAATACTTCTCTTTTTTCATTTTTCCTTATAACCCACTGACTTCTTCACTCTGCTTGCCAAGAGTAAACTTAATATCCTTCAGTTGATTTAACACCTCTAATCCAGACGGTGTGAGTGGTGCAGCTCTTAATTCTTCATCCCCATCAAATAACTTTCTATCATATCAAAATTTATGTGACATATCCAAGAAACGACAATGACCCATGTAGTAAATTTTTTTGCCATATGTCAAATGCTTAGAGCATGTATCTACATTACAACAAGGACATGCATTATGACCATAGGTGCACCAACCAGATAAGTGGCCATAAGCTGAAAAATCATTTATAGTCCACATAACTGCTGCATATAGTTGAAACATCACTTTACTTGAAGCATCATAAGTATTTACACCCACTTCCCATAACTCATTCAATTCTTCCATAAGAGATTCCATATACACATCAATATCATTTTCCGACCCTTTTCTCCATGAATAAGCAATGAAAGCTTAAAATTAGATTGTCTCATGCATAACCATGGCAGCAAATTATATGGCATTAAAATGACTGACCATATACTATAATTATTTTGCATTATACCAAATGAGTTAAAGCCATCACTTGCAAGTCTCAATCTAACATTACGAGGATCTGCGATAAATTTAGATATCGAGAATTAAAACTTTTCATGCTTCGGAGTCTGTTGGATGTCTCAGGCTTCCATCCTCAATACGGCTTTTCACATGCCATGTCATTAGATCTGATGTTTTAGAAGACATAAATAACCTCTGCAATCTTAGTTTAAGGAAAATACCTCAAAACCTTTGTCGGAACTTTTTCTGTAGTTTCTTTAAACTAGATGCATCGTTTAATAAATCAGTACTATTTTTCCATCGAGAAGCACCACACACTGAGCACATATCATCATTAATCTTCTTTTTCCAAAATAGCATACAATCATTAGGACAAGCATAGATCTTTTCATAATTAAGTTTCAATCCTTTAATAATCGTCTTTGTTTCATTAAAGGAATTTGGTAAACTTTCATCATCAGGGAATGACTTTTTAAAAGTTTAGTAATGCATCAAACGATTGGTTATACCATCCAAAAGTGCACTTTATATGATAAAGATATAGTATGAAGGAGAGTGTGGTGAAATTCCTACATCCCGGATATCATTTTTTGTCGGCATCTTTCAATAACTTGTTAAATTTCTGTATTCCATATCAAATTGCTCTATAGTGTCTTGTGTGGTAAATCCATCCACATTTTCCTCTATTGGATTCCCTGCATCCATGTTTGTAGCTTTGCTTCTTACTCTAAATGCATCATTTAACATTCCTACTATATTATCACTTTCATATGCTTCTCTTTCTTTATGACCACCTTGTGTAGGAAGCGACGTAGATATTGATTGCCCATGATAAATCCAAGCATCATATCCCGGCATAATAACATTGACTACAAGGTCATCGTTTATGTCTGTCTGACTTTTTCGATAGTAGAGTACACAACTTTTATAAGGACACTATTTTTCCATCTTGAGAATTGTTTTGGAAGGCAAAATCGAGAAAATTATCTACTCCATCTAGATATTCTGTGGTCACCTTACAATAATCTGGCCATCTCTTGTGCTTATGATTGTCCATGAAAGGTCACTGCTCAAACAAACAAGAATCCTTATTATCAAGAGAGTAAGATACAGAGAGATTAAAGCTTTGATTCACATTAGAAGATTCTTTATAATCATATAGACAAGAAAAATGAAAAATAAATAAGAGGACAATTATAAAATTCATGTATAACATGAATATTTTAATTAGTAATATCAAATATAGCCAAAGCAAATTCACTGCAAAAAAAATAAGTCCTTGAGTAATTACTCTTAGTTTTGCTAACTCATGTGTCTTCTAAATTCATACCATAGGAATTTGGTGGTACCAAAATAAAATGCTGAATTAAACTCAAATAAAAGAGAAAATAGTGATAAATTAATTGCAACCAAACTGAACTAAATGGGTTGTGTTGAATTATAAAATTGATTCAGCATTATTCATAACAAGAGCTTCTAAATGTCCGATTTCAGTCAAAGTCCAGTGATTACTTTTCGGGAAGTAAATACGGTAGCAGCTTACCTATCCAAAATAGCTTTGGAAGGCAATTTTAATTATGACTGTGGTGACACCTTGCCTTTGGAACTGTGTGGTATCCTAATGGCTGACTGTAGGGGCGATCATTACTTTCGGAAGATAAAATTTTAAACAATGGCCACTATGAATACTAACTGTAATTCTTATATGCCTCTTAATCAGGTCAAGCCAAAGCATGAGAAATCAAAATGTGAAAGTCTAGCTATTGGCTGGTGGCAGCAGACAAGATTTTACTCACTAGTTCTTCAGTATTTGGTACATAACTTTTTTATTCAGCCAGGATGCCCAGGGGTTGTGCAACCAGGTGATTTACATTCTTATATTCATGATATAGCCCACTCAACCATGTACTTTATCTTCCATTGCATCCTCATTCGAGTGGCACAGCATTGGTGTCAATGGCACAATATTAAATCAGGTCAAATTACAGACATGAAATTTTAAGATAGAGACCATGCCAACATATGGACTAAACCAGATTTTCCCACCAATATCCCCAAAGCATATGAATTGACAAACAAATTTCCTCACAAATATCACACAAGATATCAAGCTGATTATTCGCTGGTTCCAACACCAGGTAGATGCAAGTTCATGTCAAAGATTCAGAGCACGCAAAATAAATTAGTTCCAAAAACCATATACCAAATTCACAAATAAAATTAGTCCCAAAAACCATGTATTTACATTCTCTCAACAACCATGTTGCACTGCCCAGGAGTCATTGGCTCATCATATACGCCAATGATCACGTACCGAGCCATTAGCTCTCAATTACAACATTGATACTAGAAGGAGGGCATCACCCTCAATGGATTGTAGAGCTCCTTCCGTCTAAACACCACTCTATATGAATACACAGACACGATCTGTGGAGTACATGGATTCTCTCTTAACTAGAAGGATTATATTGTGGTATAAAAAAAGGACATCATTAGTTTCACATTGATTGGAGTCAAGAGAGGCTCTGGCTTATATAGGAGAGGACCATCCTTTCCACGTGAGGCATCTTCTAAGGGGTAAAATTGTGAGACCCAAAATGGCCCATACAGCCCTCAAACTATGGGCCGTAGGCCAAAGCAGACAATACCTCACGTGTCGAGCCATGAGCTCTTGACTGCAACATGGACACTAAAAGGAAGGTATCACCCTCAATGGACTATAGGACTTCTTTCATCTAAACACCACTCTATGGGAGTACACAAACAAGATCTATAGAGTATATAGATTCTTCTTTGACTGGAGGGCTATGTTATGGTATAGAAGAAAGGACATCATTAGTCCCACATTCGTTGGAGTCAAGGAGGAATCTAGCTTATATAGGATGGAACCATCCTTCTTATTTGAGATGCTTTTTAACAGGTAAAACTGTGAGGCCTAAAATGGCTCATACAGCCTTCGAATTATGGGCCATAGGTCAAAGTAGACAATACCTCACGTGCCGAGTCATGAGCTTTTGACTGTAATATTGGCACTAGGAGGGCATCACTCTCAATGGCCTATGGGGCTTTTTTGCCTAAACACCACTCTGTGAGAGTACACAGACATAGTCTGTAGAGTACACAGATTCTCTCTTGACTGGAGAGCTACATTGTGATGTAGAAGAAATGACATCATTAGTCTCACATTAGTTGGAGTCAAGGAGACTGACTTATATAGGAGGGGACCATCCTTCCCACGTGAGGTGCCTTTTAAGGGATAAAATCGTTAGACCCAAAAACAGCCCATACAGCTCCCAAGCTATGGGCCGTAGGCCAAATCGGACAGTTCCTCACATACCGAGCTATGAGTCATTGACTGCAACAATAATTTTCTAGATAAATCTTTTACTCACAAAAGAACGGGCCCTTTATGAGGAGATATTTATATTTTATTAATATAAATATAATATCTATATTAATATATTAATATTAATATTATATTAATATCTATATTAATAAATTTATTAAATTAAATAATATTATTTAATCCTTATAGTAATCTAATATTTTTATTAATATTAATATAATTAAATATTATGATCTAACGTTATATTATATTATATTAAATTATATTTATATTAATATAATATTATATTAACATTCATATAGAGTTTGGGAGCAAAAGTTATGGTCTTATATCTATTTTAAAGGTATCATAGGTATTTTATATATTTTTCAGTAAAATAGGTGCTCGATCAAATATAAATTAGTTTAAATAATTATTTTCTATGATCAATTAAATATATCAAAATTATTTTTTTTAAGCATCATATTCTTAAAAAATAATTTTTGAAAGTAACTTTAAAAAAAAAAAAAATACGTGAACCAAACAAATGTCAAAAAGAATCGGATGCTCAGCTTTTGCAATGAAAATTTCTCTCCAGACAATAGTTTTAGTGAGAACAGGCTGCAATTCGATATCTCATCCCTGACCATATTATATTTACCTTTTAATGCCTTACCCCTTGATGTTCAGCTATATGCACGTCTACCTGGTTAGCCTATTTCATATGAGGTTTACGTATATGTTCCACGCATAACCATGCCTTCCTTTTAGACAGAGGAATCAAGATTCACAAAAGGAGAAACAAAAAAGAAAGAAAAAAGGAATTAGGAAGTTAGTTTTGCTTATTGGGCCATGGTCATTATGTCACAGTCATGATTGGCGGTGATTTTTATAGTTCTTAGAGGATTATTTTAGGTAATCATTTGTTGATTGGAGTATGGTTTCTATCAATTTATTTAATATCCCAACAAGAGTAGGAGTGGCTTATGAGTATAGAGAGGAACGAGAGTTCCTATTATAGCTATGAGTTTTGTCCGAGCAATACTAGAGCTCGCATCGGGAGCTCATATGAGTTACCAGTGGCCTATAGATTTGGTCCGAGTCCTGGAGTTCCGAGTATGGAAGCAAGTTGCCGAGTCCTAGAGTTCCATCTACGGAAGCAAGTTTAGTTATGGCGTCGAGAGAGGCCTGTAGCATACCTTGTTGCCATGGGGTGCCCCGTGTTGGGTCCCATGATGATGTGAGTGGTCAACGCAACTACCTTTTCGCATTCCGTCTTGCTCATGTGCGGGTGCGTGAGTGAGTGACAGAGAGAGTAGTGCATTAAGTTTTTATAATGCTTTCATGTATCGGTAGAATTTTATTTCTCTCTCAATTTATTTTCTCCGTATATTTTCTTCTTGCAATCCTCCTTGTATATTATTGTTAGTCATTTTCTTGCTGATCCTAGACCGACTGATCTTATTAAGTGATTGTATTGTTCTATATACTATTAAATAGTCTATATATTTTATACATGATATTAGAGCTAGATGGGATACTCTGGCGTATATATTAGAGCTAAATTCTTCTCGTAGGAGTTTTAATGAAGTATAAGTAGTTTGTTGCATTAGTGATTATTGCGAACAAGGGCTCGACCTGTCACGTGAGGTATTATCTGTTTTGACCCATGGGCCTCATGATTTTATCCTTTCAAAGATATCTCATGTGGAAAGAATTTTTCTCTCCTTATAAGCACAAATCCCTCTTGACTCACAAACGATGTAGGACTATTAGTGCCCTCCACATTATTAGAACCACAACAGAACCCCTCAGTCAAGGGAGATTCCGATGTGTACAGTCCAAGAAGCCCCACAGTCAGCCAAAGCGAACCTCAGCTCCAGAGAATCGAGGTGGACCTCAACCCCTACCTAGCGCACTAATCTGTCGCGGTCAATCCCCGAGTACGTCTGACTCCAGTGAAGAGTAACCTGCAAAAGAAGTCCATTGACCGGATTTTTATCCCGTGGGAACCCTCCGATGCCTAAGTCAGTGGGGAGTGGTGAACAAAATTTTTTAAGTAGAATTCGGCAGAGTTTTAGCCCAGTAAAAGTCCTTTACCATTGCTGTCACTTTACCTTCCTTTCATAGGCATTTTCGGTGTAACCGTCAAACAAGTAGAGTTCCATTTATGGTGGTACAAAAGGGTAGTTAACTCCTATTATCGAACCATGATCATGGGGTTAGTGGGCAGTTTATGCCCACTAACGGTCGTGGTATGTAGTTATTATCCATGATTATAGTATCGTGATCATTGACTCGAATATACTGATTGGCAGTCAGTGATTTTGATATACCGACTATATGTCGGTATTTCTGATATATCGACTGGCCATCGACTGTATAGTCGATCGAGTCGTTAAGATTGGTTACCATCTGAGGTATATCCGGAGTTACCGATGGACAGTCGGTATACTGATAGATAGTCGACAATCCATGTTCAGCAATGGTGATAGAATATCGGGTGACGAACTCTGTAGAGACCATAGTCAAATCGATAACTCCTTTGGCGGTTCCATTTTGACGGTCCATCATCAGTTGCCGATATATAGTCGGGGTCCGATCCTGAATTGGGGGAGCAGATCCGATTGCTCCAATAGTGACAATGATATTGTAGAGCTTCCTATAATCTAATGTAATCAATGTAATGCAATGTAATGTAAGGTGAGGTAATATGATATAATATAATTTGATGATATGATATGAGAATATTGATATAACAACGATATAGTGTACTGTAATTAATACTACTAATCATGCCATACTATGTTATGTATATTATAATAATAATATAATACAATTATACATAAAATATCATATAATATCATAAATAATATTATTAGATTATAATGATATTAACATAATATTATTATAATACTATATTCTAATATTATTATATTATAATAGTTTTACTATTATAATATAATAATACTTAGAATATTATTTATTTATAATAAATATGATATCATTTTATTATATTATTACAGTAAATATTAAATAAATAATTTATATATTAAGAGTCTTGTATATTAATAGGTTTTGATATTGCAAACAATATAATTATCAAACAACATACAAGTTTCTATTAAAAGTTCTTCTAGTAAAAATTATGCTATTCAAAACTCTATGAGCAAAAGCTTCACTATATACAATGAGACCAAACTAGGTCGTAATCAACTTTGAGAAGATCCAATTTAAAGAAGACAGTGGTGTAGAAGATGACCCCTAAAATCAATCTTTAGATTATATTGTGACAATTAACATTCAATCAACATCACAAAAATGAAACTCCTTCAAGATTTTTTGAAAATAATTTTATACATTGCATGAGTATATATAAATATTTTTTTGTGCTCATATGGCCACTAATATAGCTTGGCCACTTTGATTCCTTTAAGTGGAAGAAAATAGAAAATGATCATAGATTTTTTTGCTCTCATTTTGGATTTCATCTATTGTTATCCCTTAATCCCCTACTCTAACCTCCACTCATGATTGCCTCCCACCTCACCACCATGTTGTTGGATGTATGATCTGAAAAGTCAATTGTTGGCTGACACATTGTATTAATTCTAAGACATATTTTTGTACTTGATTTATTGAAATTAATAAAATGATAAATTATTTTATTCTGGAGTAATGTGTCCTAGAATCATCTAAGGAGTTAATGATCAAAGACATATATTTTCAAGAGTTGAGAATTTGAGACATGTATCATTATAGATCCCGATCGTTGAATTATCATGGAGATGGTGATTAATCCGTCAAGATTAGTACATGGATCGCTTCTCTTTGGATAGACGCATCTTGAGTCTACAGTGTGGGATCACTAGAGCAAGAGTGCAGATAGTTGTTAGAGAACAACGGTACTGAGCGTAATCAAAAATGAGAAGATACTTGGATATCTACTCATTCATCAGTGACTATCTCGATGTTGTAGTTGTGCGAGTAGTTTTTAGATCTACGGTACTTCGACTGCTCACAGTGGGATTGCTATAGTTTCACAACACATAAACATGATCCCTAACTACTCAAGACCTTGCGGTGTTCGTTGGCTACAGTAGGTTCGCTGTAGGAGTAGGTGTGTACTTATAGGAGATTTATCGATCTTAGTAGTTGAGTAGTCCCATGCGACCTAAGAGACTGAGTTCTTAAATCTATGGCTACAGCAACGTGATAATGAAAGAAGTTTTCATGGGATTCACGATTGGACTCAAGCTAATTAAGTCTTGCATATGACAGATGCTTAGAGTTTGACGAGTTTTCATGATTTGCATCCTGCCGAGGCTTTCGATAGAAAATTTGATCACATGGTAACCACACCTAAGGGTTCATCTTTCTGTTCTAATGGATTGTTATTATATATTGCTAGGCATCACTGATGGATTGTGAGAACTCACTGAGATCATTTTTGGATCAACGATTCTTTTAGGTTGATTTGGAATCATTCCAATCCATCGAAAGGAGTTTTGATGATACTATGATGGAGATCATAGGGTTGGATTTTACCATCATATGGCAGCAGGTATGCATGCAGAAATTTCAAAAATTTCAAAATTTTAGGACAATTGTTCAACATAACGTTGTACCATTATGTCAGGGCAATCTTATGTCAGATCAACATTAAAAATATTTTTTAATTAGATTTAATCTAATCTAGCATATATAGAAATTAAGTCTCATAACCCAGACATCATATATATGTAAAATAAAATCTAAAAGTAGAGGATTTGAATTTTATCTTTGTGCGGGTAGATGTTCACCATGATCCGATGATCTGAAGATGTCTTCGAGGTTCCACTGTAGCCGTACACATATCTGACCTCTATGGATATCCACCAAAATTGATCTGATCAGGATATCTTGATCTCACCGGGATGCTAGTTCTTTGCAGAGATGCTCTCCAGATTGTTGAATTGATTCGATCTTTTGATCCTATTCTCAAGAGAATCAAACACATCTGTAGAAGGAACTTGAAATCAGATCAAATCTGATTTCTTTCCTATTTTTCTCTTCTCAAGAAAAAATTCAAGATCTATAGAAGAAATAAGAGATCAAATCTCTTGATTTTTCTTCTTATCCAACTTTTGGACTAGATTTGAGGAGAGAAAGAGGAGAACCGTCCATCTCATGGATCAAAAAAATTAAATCAGATCAAATTTGATTTAATCATATCCAACTCTTGGATATCTTTGAGAGAGAGGAAGAAAGAGACATGTCCAACTTTTAGACAAAAGAGAGGAGGAAAATTTTCTAACAATCAATTTTTGGTTGCTGTAAGAAAAAAGAGATAAGGGAAGAGGAAGATGGCACCTACCTTTTCTCGTAGAAAAATCCCTCACATCCAACACCCATAAGCCTTGGGCATCCAGCCATGATCTCCATGCCAAACTTCATCATATGGGCATCCCAAATCCTGATCTTATCACTAAGGGTGTCCCAACTAATCCCCTCTATTTAAACTATGAAGGTTGTTAGGATTTTGAAGAGATAAGAGTTGGAATAGAACACGACTCTATCCCATGTTGTGCTGCCACACACTAACTCTCCTAAAATATGGTGCCTCCACATCCCACTCTTTTCTTATGTCCTCCATGCCAAATAGAAGCTTTTCATCATGAAAACAAGTGGTATGTAACCTCTTGGGGAGTGAGGATTTAAAGGGGGAGTTCCTTGTTTGATTAGGTCCAGGCCTAGGTCCAAGTCCAATTGTCAATTGGAATCCAATCTAGATTAGGTTAAGTGTAATCCCATTAGACTAATGAAACCTAATCCAAATCAAATTAAAATTAAATTTAATCAAATTAAATCTGATTTAATTTGACCAAGGCCAAATCCAAATCAAATATGAGTAAAGATTAGGTCAAACCTAATCTAGATAGGTTTGGATCAGGTGTTCATTAGATCTAATCCCATTAGATTAATGAAACATAATTTGAGTCACACTCAAATCAAAACTAATCAAATTAAATTTAATTTAATTTGATTAAGACTCAATCCTAATATTTAATCAAATCAAATAATATGCAAACAATTGTATTTTAGTTCTCTTGTAACTTACTAACTTTTAGTAAGTCCTCAATGTAACTTTATATTTAAGTCTAATCATCAATTAAATTGATAATTAAAATCACTTACGATTTATAATTTAAATCATGATTCGACAGTCCGATCAGTTAAGATCTCTTTTATGTGTGATCCCATAAATTTTATTCTATCTAGTAGTGAGAAATATTTTGATCTTTATCAAAATATCATTGAAACTTCTTTCAATGGATTGGAACAATTCTAACTCTCCAATTGAGAATTATTGATCATCAAATAATTTCGTTGATCTCATAATTCATCAGTGATGCTTAGCAACATATATTGGCAATCCAACAGAACAGAATGATGAACCTCTAGGTGTAATTATCGTGTGATTCAATTCTTCTATCATGAGTTTCTACAAGATGGAGGTAATGAAAACTCATCAAACCTCATCATCTATCATATATAAGATTTATTAACTTAAGTTCATATGTGAAATCTCATAAAAACTTCTTTCCATGATTCATTCTGCCATGATCATGATATTCTGAACTCAATCTCATAAATCACATAGGACTACTCTTTAACTACTAAGATCGATAGATCCCATCTAAGTGTGCATCCTACTTCTACAGTGAACATACTACAGCCAATATACACCGCAAGGATCTATATGGCTAAGGATCAAGTTTATGTATTGTCAAACTACAGCAACTTCATTGTGAATAGTTGAGGTACCGCGTGTCTAAAAATCACTCACACAACTAAAGCATCAAGAATATCACTGACGAGTAAGTAGACATCTAAGTAATTTTTATGTTGGTCACATTCAGTACCATTGTTTCTAACAATCACCTATACTCTCGCTCCAATATCCCTACACTGTAGACTTGAGACTCATCTATCCTAAGAAAAGCGATCTGTGTATAATCTTATCAGATCAATTACCATCTTTATACTGATCCTACCATCGAAAGCAATTTAAGAATTAATCAACAATAATATATGCATCAAATTCTCAACTCTTGAGAATATATGTTATCATCTCGTTAATTCTCTGAATAATTTATAGACACATACACTATATAAATGGAATTAACTATCCTAATTAATTAGGTCAAGCATAAAATTATGTCTTAAAAAAATTAATGTGTCGGCCTGATTGGCTTCTAGGACATACATCTAACACATAATATGTCTCACTACCAGACAGAATAGAATCTGAGAGGTCACACATAAAAGGAGTTCGATCAGATTAATAGCTTGGATCATGATTAAATTATCAATCAAATTGATGATTTAAATCAATTTGTAAAAGTTATAAATTTAGTAACAACTAATTGTTAGCATAAAGGACTTAATTGCAAGCATTGTAATATAATTGGACTTAATTAAATTATAAATCAAATCTTAATTAATTTAAATCAGATTTAATTTAATTAGATTTGACTTAATTTAAAGCTAATTGAGTTTAATTATCCAAGTTAGACTTGGATTTCGATCTTAAATAGATCAAGATTGACAGTTTTTTGAATTTGATTCGAATCAAGTTCGAATTGGATTCGAATTAAACTAAATTTGGAACCAAATTGAAATAGATGCCTAAGACCATGGTTGAGTGGGCTTCTCTCTCTATTTGACAGACTGAAAGAGGAGTGGAGCGCTGAAAATGCCAGCCCCTTTTCCTTGCGTGCGTCAAGGGTGAAGGGGCGCCAATAGTTGGCGCCCCTCCTCTCTAGGTTTCTCTTTCCATTAGCGCCCCTCCTCTCTGGGTCTCTCTTTCCTTTGAACTCTACTTTCTTTGAATTTAATTCAAATAAGGAAGAGAATCCTATCCATATCAGAGGGGTGTTGGGAGTTTATTTGTGTGACAAAATAAGAAGATAGCTGGAGGGCATGCGCTATTTTTTTGTAGTGTGAGTTTCTTGCTACATCTCCTTCTCAACACCACCACTCTTTCTTCCATCTCCACGCCATATCTTCTCCACAGATCAGATCTGATAGAGAGAGAGTTTAGAGAGAGACAAAGAGAAGAAGAAGAGTTCTTCTTTCTCTTCTTGGCATCCTGAATAGATACTATCAAATCTGCACGTAAGATTTGTGCTGCAGATTTTTCTTCTTTGAGTTATAGTAAAAGAAGATCCAGATCCAAGCTAAGGAGCAAGACCTGTAAGGTGCTAGCATTCTGGTGACCTCAGTACTTCGATTAGATCATCTCCATATGGATACCAACAGAGATTGGATGCTTATGCGGCTACGACAGAAACTCCGAGCATCCGATGGATCTGAATCGAGTAAGAAGAAAGGATAGCGATTAAGATAATCATTTTTTTTCTGATTATTTTCAAATCTAATCTGAAATATTTATTTCATAACATGCTTAGAAAGATCACTAGGTGATTGTAGAATTAGATTCAAACATGATTAAATTAAATAGTTTTAATTTACCTTTTCGCTGCATATTTTCATGAGATAAAAAATTCTGTATGCTAATCACCTAAAAATCTAACACATGTTCACCTCCACATTTCATATACATCTCTAGCTTCAGTCCACTTTCTATCAACAATAAGAAAGTGTGATCTGATCAAGAAAAGAAAGACTTTCCTCAACTAACTTAACTCAAATTTTTTAAATAGAGTACTAGAAAATAAGACAATTGCACAAGTAGGATTCTAAGTCACATTTTTTTATTAATTTCATAATAAATTGATTATTGTAGGCCCTTGGTGTTCAATCCTAAGATCTTAAACCTAAATCCAAAAGGATCATGCTCTTAAATCAAAAGCACCTTGGTTTTGATACATTTTTCTTCTTTAACCCCATCTTCCATGCTTAAATTAGTCCAACATTGGTCCATTCTATATTCAATTGATTAATTGCATTCTCAATTAAGATCAAATTACATTCAATTGTATTACTTGACCCATTTCCTTCGATTTTAAATCCCAATAGATCTATTTCAATCCAATTCCACATATCTCAATTCTTTTCAAAGTAAATTTGCATCCTCTTTTAACTAAATTCTTTTATAATTGATCAATTACTGGCTTAATTTAGCAAAATTCTGATTGATTTCAACAATTGACCTAGATGGCTAATTTGAGATCATCCAATCTAGCTTAATCCTCTAATGGATACAACTCTTTAAATTACCTACCAACTATATTTCCCCTCTATCTCCATGGGAATGTCCAATTTGATCAATTTTAGTGAATACAAGTTGATTAGACCAATTATTTTCAAGAGTAAATTTTATGTTTTTTTGGGACATCTCTATTCAACAATGCATAGGAATCCATTAAAATCCATTTGAAGATCGCTAAAAAAATGAAAAAAGTGAGAAAACCAGATATATATGATACTTCTGAGCTCTAGCTTTTTCTTTAAAGTTAGTAGGAATATATCTAATCATCCAACCTAGAAAATAGTATTGGATCCCTTAAATCAAGCCATAATCCATGGCTCTCTCCTTGAGCTAATCCTAGGATGTCATTTGGTATCATGGGCACTTTTCTTCAATTCAACATAATTCAAACTATATGGTTAATTCCAACTCCTCCATTTATAAATACCCCCTTGAAGGATAGAATTGAAGGCTTTTTGATCCCTTCTCTCGGTTAAATCCTCTAGTTCTTTAAAAATCTCATTTCGATCTATCACCTTTAGCTTATGGTTCTCTTAGCTTTAGCACTCTCCTTTTCCTTCCATTCTTCATCTATCACATGTCTCCTAGATTTAGATTTTTCAAATCTAAGGAGCAATCAGAATCTAAGATCCAAAAAGGCTTAAGTCGAAAATAAATCTAAGGTACGATAGATCCTTAGAGTCTCCTCCAATAAGAAGGAAGCAAACTTGATCTTGTCTATCTACCATTGAAGAATCTCCATTTTTTCTTATTTCTCATGCTTTATTGACTTTAATCTTGTGGTCTCATGAAATTTCTTACACTTTGATAATGAAATTGATTGTATCTATCTTTTCATGTTTATCTTTATTTTAGCTCTTATATCATAATCGAGTAGCTTATAGATCTCTACTTTCATTTTATTTTTAAGATATCCAGGTGAGTTGGTAGGGTTCAAGACACCTTGTCTATCCTTTAGAAAGCTCTTGCACCTTTCAGGCCTTAACTATGGTATTCTAGAGCATGCTTGGAAGGCTAGACTTTTTATTCTAGACCCACTTTGTAGGTGAATGGCATGCCTAAAGCTCAAGGGGGTGCTTAAAATTTGAATCTTCCTCAATAGTACTTTCAACTTTCAAGCCTTTCAATAATTCATCTTTATTTAGTTTTATTTCTTTTGAATTTTTGACTATTTCTTGTCATAAGAGCCGGTGGTGATACCAAATGCTATCGTGGCCCTCTCATTAGAAGTTCTCAATTACAATCCACATATTTATACTAATTAGTCTATCCTAACAAATCTAGATCGAATTCTTCTTCCAGTTAGAAAAAAGTTATGACTTTCTAAAATAGATATGATTAGTAGAAGTAATCATGAAATGTTAAAATTCTCTTGGAGTTAAATCTTTAGTTTTACATCAACTTCATTTTTAGTTATTTTATTTAATTCTTCTAGGATTGTGAGCTATCCACAGTCAAAGTCTTATCCAAAATAAATCTTCTACTTTGATTGACCTAAAGGCCGAATTATTGTTATGTCCTAACAAATTGCATGCGAATAACCTTTTATATGTGATTATATCCTTATAGTACCCATCGAGAGGTTTATTTTAGTATCTGATATGCCAAAAATAGGCATTATTTGAGAAAGTATATCTTTTGAAAGTTATGCTTTGTGATTTGAATGCTAAGTATGATAGATCTTACTCTAAACTTGTCTATACCTATTTGGAGTGGCTAAAGATTATATCCACAATAGGTTTAATGATCTTGCTAGATTAAGTAGGCAACAATGGTGGGTATCTTTACAATTAAGGTTGAATGAAAGAGGATGATGTTGGCAAGCAATGCTACTAAGAATGAGGATATAAATAATGAGACTAAAGCCAATATGTGGGAAGGAGACATAGATAGTCATGATGTTGTGACTAGCATAGATCTCTAGTATATGGGATAAAAATTAGTCAACAAAATGATGAGAAGAAGAAGATATGAAAGAGCCTTCATACTGTTGGGTATAAAATACCCTCAGCCGAAGTTTGTAAGGGGCCAGCCCTTCCAGGATATTTTCGGCTCCCGACCTGGTGCGGCTTCTTTCTAAACTTCCCCGACTATCCGAGCTTTCATAATGCTCTTCCAGACTTCTCCAATGACGAACTCCTTCAGTCGTCCACCGGACTGCTTCAAATGCTCTTCGGGCTCCACTATCAGCCCACCTTTCACAGCAATCGACTGATCCTCGAATCTCCTCAGACTTCTTCCAACCACGATCAACTCTAATACGAATTTCCTCCAGGACTTCGTCAATGCCCGAACTTCTTCAACAGCAGATTTCTACAACGGCTGAACTCCCTCCAAGTTTCTACAGCGGTCGACCGCTTTCTGGATTTCACCTGAGTTCCTGCGAGAGCCGAGTTTCTGCCCCGAACTTTTATTACAGATGGACTTCGTCCGAACTACTACTACAAGCAATCTACTCTGAACTACTATTACAAATGGTCCACTCCGACTACTACTACAAGCGGTCCACTCCGAACTTCTACTACAAGTGGTCTACTCCGAGCTCCTACTACAAGTGATCTACTCCGAACTCCTACCGCAAGCGGTCTACTTCGAACTTCTACTGCGAGCGGCTCGCACCGGATCTTTACTGTAAGCGAATTCCATCCGAGCTTCTACTGTAATAAATTCCTTCCGGACTTCTGTTACAGATGGTCTTCAGCCGAACTTCTTCAATAAGCAGCCCTCATCTGGACTTCTACAAGAACCGGACTCCGTCTGAACCTCCGTAGCGGATAGATCTCAGACGAACTCCTACAACAAATGGACTCCAGCAACTAGATCTCCACAATGACCAACCACCTCCGGTGTCTGCCGTGCCTTCCCAGCCATCAATCTCCAATAGTGTCAGCCGGACTTCAACAACGCCAATCCTTCAGACTCATCCAGGGATGAACCTCTACAACACCATCCGAAGTCCACTATCGGTTAACCCTCAACTGGATTCTTCATGAAGCCGGACTTCACCAACAGAAAGTCTCCATCCGAGCTCCTACAGCAAATGACGTCCGCCTGCAGCATCAGCGCCCGAGACATCCGACGACCGTAGGCCCGCCAGCAACCTCGAAGACATCCGAGCTTCTCTCAGACAGAAAGCTATTCCGC
>KE505033.1:117455-136682 GCA_000441515.1 Elaeis oleifera | reverse complement strand
TCTCTTCTTCTCTCTCTCTCTCTCTCTCTCGTGCATTTTTGATGCAGTCAAATCCACTTCTGGAGGCATTTGGTAATGCTAAGACAGTTAGAAATGATAACTCAAGGTGAGAATTTTGCGTGTTGATTCTAATTTTCTAATTCCTTCTAGTTTTACTGCCATCTATCCTTTTGCTTTGACGAGGTTATGGTTTTATGTATTGTCTTGTAAATAACATAGCACATGAAAATGTCATTAACATAACACATGCACTAGCACTAACATTTGAACACTTGCAATCAAGTTGCCAATGTTAAAATTAGCAAGTTTAGCAACAACAAAATCATACACAGAGATACATCTGAATATAGTCTGTACAAGCGAATAACTCAAGATGAATTGTAGCCAAAATCAGTCAATTGCAGTAGGTAGAATCAATTGCTCTGTATGCATCTGCATTTTATGCATGCTGAGGCTACAGACGTTAGTACACTATGCAATATGTACTGTCTGTGGGGCAAATTTTCTGCTATCTAGAGTAAGTGTTAATCTATGTGCTATTTTCTGGTTGCAGTCGCTTTGGAAAATTTGTTGAGATCCAGTTTGATGGAAGTGGTAGGATATCTGGTGCAGCAATTAGAACCTATCTTTTGGAAAGATCTCGTGTAGTGAAGATTACAGATCCAGAAGAACTACCACTGTTTTATCAATTATGTGCTTCGGGAAAGGTATTTATGAATGGTTATTAATGTATGCCTTAACTATAGGTTTTCAGTTCCCATCTGTGATCTATTGAATCTTCAAACTGTTGTAATCAGTTTCTCTTGACATTTATTTACTATTCTTGCTTCTTGACTTCTTAGGATGTGATATGCAAGCAGTTGGTTTGGTCGGTTTCTTATATTATTGTATATGTTGTCAACTAGTTTAACCCAACTTGCCATTGGGTTGTCACTTATGCACGACCTGCATTTACCAGTAGGGCACCTCAGTCCACGTTGCATACCTAAGAGGCTTATCTTCTGTGGTGCATCTAACCAGTCAAATCACTTAAGACAGAAAAGAAATCCAGAAAAAAGATGTTGAAAATGCCATGGAAATTTGTGAGGGGAAAAATAAACATGATCTTAGATAAGGCAAAAGGATGGATCATAGGATGTATGGAATAACAATCTTTCACCATTCAGTTGATGTTGGAAGGGTTCATGATCAAGTTTCCTCATGATTCCCTGACTACTTCCCACCAATCAGCCTATACTTCCCACAAATTGGGGAAGTGATGCCAAAAAGTTTGGAGCTCTTGGACACCCTTGGTGCAATGGATTTGGTTCATCCACTATCATGATCCAATTGCGAAAGTTTGATGGGAGGAAATTCCTTCTCTTAAAAGGAGCAGAGTCAACCGTCTGTATGCGCACGTGTATAGTTTTACAAAAGGCTTGACAGCCAAAAGCATGGGCATGGCATCTTTGTTAATACAATATGGTGAAAGTTTTAACTAGATATCCATAAACATTTGGGGCGGATAGTGTTTTGTAACTGGAGCATGGATCAAAGGCAGGTTGATGGGAGAGTGGTTGGTAAATTGTACTTGATAACATTGTGTTTCTGCTCTGGAAAGGCATGCAGAAAGTTCTATCTTGCACACCTATCAATTAAGAGGCCTATTTGTGCAGTGATACATTGATATTGTTTCTTACTAATGTGTTGAAGCACACCAGTCTTAATCTGCATGATGACAAGCTGTTACAAGCGATAGTTGTGCTTGTAAATTTGGCATGCTTCACCCACCAACGTCTTGAGTGGTTGGAGCATGAGCTGGTGTACAGGCAACTCAGCTACATGTCTGCCATTCTTAGATCAATATGATTCATAAGAGAAAGATTGCACACACTTGGGTTTGCTAAGGAAGTGGTGGTTGAATTGTATTGCTCATTAATGTAGTTTTCAGGGAGTAGTATTATGCTGTCGGCTCTATTAGTAGTGGAAAAAGGGGATCACATTCTTATTTATGTTGGTGTCACTTCTGACAAATAGTATCCCCTGACTACTATGTGCATAGTTTCAGTTCATGGAGTTTTTGACTAACAGATTTTGACCTTCCATGTTCCCTGATTTCAAGGATGCGGAAAAATACAACCTTGGTCATCCAAGGAGCTTCCATTACTTGAGTCAAAGCATGACATATGAATTAGATGGAGTAAGCAACGCTGAAGAATATTTGAAGACACGGCGGGCAATGGATATAGTTGGTATAAGTCTTGATAATCAGGTTTAGAAATTAGAACTTGTCACATTTTCATTTGTATACCTTAAAATCCTTAGTGGAAAGCTATTTTTGCTTTTCAAGGATGTTCTTTATCTCACTCATTTTTCTCCTTTTCTTAGGAGGCTATATTTCGCACCTTGGCTGCTATTCTTCATCTTGGTAATATTGAATTTTCTCCTGGCAAAGAGCATGATTCTTCCATTATTAAGGACTCGAAGTCTAACTTTCACCTTCAAATGGCTGCAAATTTGTTCATGTAAGTAGAAATTAAATATATTTATTTATCTGCAGCTCATTCTCATTCTTTTACTATTGCTTGAAGTAGTTCAGTCCTTTTTGTACAATGTTAAATTCCCCAATGAATTGGCCTTGTTGGATATTAGGATTAGTCCTGGTAGGGGTGTTTTGTGATACAGCAAGTTGCGATAGTAGGATATCCTCCATTTACACATATGTTTGTGTGTGTGTGCATGCATGCATGCATGCTTGTGTGTGTGTATATATGTATGTGTTTATGTATTCATCTCCTGAACTCATACATCTAGCCTTTTGATAAGGAGAAACAAAGTTTTTCGTACTTCCTCTGCTTTGGAGTTTACACAAGCTGGAGATTCACATCTGATGTGATGCTTGATAAAAGGAACTAGGGAAGCTTTAATAGAAAACAATTAGAAGGGGGAAATGCTTCTAAGGTGAGTCTGTTTGCATAAAATAATGAGGAATTCTTGATGATATTGAGCTGGAACAACCTGTTCTTTCTGAGTACTCCAATTCAAGGCCAAAGATTTCCTGTTTCTTGGAGGGGGAAAAAAACAAAATGACTTTAGATAAGTCTTGTATGTTGATGGATTCTAAGCAATGAATTGATTAATATGCAATTGATTGAATGCTACTTGAAAAAGGTTGTTGAAAAAAATGAAATGTTCCAAATGATCTAGCTGATCATAGAATACCATTGGGACTTTAAAACAAGACATCTGTAAGCTTGATTATGCCAACTCTAATCATAAATGTACTCATGCAATTTGTTCTTCTCCCAGTTGCAGCCATGTGGTGGAGGATAGAGTTAAGTAAATTTTAACTATCAGGGCTTCACGGACAGATCAGATTGACGAAAGTGACAAAGAGAAGATTATATTATGAGTATAATAAACACAATGATGGAGTAAATATTTGGTAATCCTATGAAGGTTTAGGCTTGCAAATCTATGACAATTTTGGAGTGCACTAATATATGGTGCAATGGAAACATTTGAGATGGCATGCCCAAATGCATGCACCATTTGAGTGGTCAGGAAAGAGAATGGGGCACCCAAGAAAGAACTGAATGAAAATGTTAAGTGATTTGAGGGTATGTGATTATATCTTTAGATTTTACTTCTGTGCATAAATGTGTCTGTGTGCTTGCATGTTTGTCTGTTTGAGCATCTGAGGACATCCATGCCAACAACAATTCCAGCCAATTTAGGATAAAATTTCTAGACATCCTATGAGGTGTGCATTTATCAAACTAGAGGTTGCATACTGTATTAATTTACAGTCCTTGGTTGGCTCATAATCCTTACTCAAAATTATCATCCATTTAATACCTTTGTCCCTTTTATATGTCTAGCTTAATATTTTATATAAAACTTTTGCTTCTTATCTATTGATGCCTGTTCTGTGTTACTGCATTCATGCAAATTTGTTCTGCATCAGGTGTGACCCAGATCTTATGGTTGCGACATTGTGTTCTCGCTCCATACAGACTCGCGAAGGAAATATTATTAAAGCACTTGACTGTGTTGCTGCCGCATCTAATCGTGATGCTTTAGCCAAGACTGTATATGCTCGATTGTTTGACTGGCATGCATCTCTTTTCTTATTCATTTTTTTGATTTAATAATATGGAAAGTTTTTGTTTCATTGGTTTTAACTTTTCTTTTCAGGCTTGTTGAAACATCAACAAGTCTGTTGGACAGGATTTGGATTCTAAGATGCAGATTGGTGTCTTGGACATATATGGCTTTGAGTGCTTTGAAACTAACAGGTGATTGACTAAACATGTCTTTCTAATTATGTTAGTTTCATCTTAAAACCAGTGATGTATTTGACTGTTGTATCTTTTAAAAAATTGTTGTGGAACATCTAGTTTTCCAACACATTGGTTGGTTGCCATTTGTTTCCCTCATTTATTGATTTGTTAGTGTCATTATTTAGAGGTTAACTTATTGATTTGCAAAATAAGTTACTCATGGTCCAGGTGCATATAATAGAACAATATCTAAAATTGATCAAATATTTCTTTTAAATTGATGAGGCTAGATATAATCTAGAATCATGAGGAAGACTCTGCAGAGCAAGGGCATAGAATTACAGCTAAATATATATGTGCAATGTAACCCTTATATCTTTTTGTTTATTCCAGGACATTTATGGATCTAGTGGTGTAATAGAGCTGGCCTTGATAAGCTAGAGCCAGCTAGATGGCCTTGATAATCTGCAAGGCTAGCTTCAGCTTGGCTCGTTCATGCTTTAGAGATGAACAGAAGCTCAAACATGAGCTCAAGCAAAAAGCTCAACTTGTTTGTAGGGCTTAAACCCAAGAATCCATGTTATTCAAAATATATAAGAATAAATGAAGTAATGAGATATTGTTGATTGAAGTGCATGTAAAGTATCCAAATAATGAGAAATTAAGAGCTCTCACCATCCAGATGCCTTTAACAAGACATTTATGTGAAATAGAAGAAAAAATAACACTATCAAACAATTATCTTTTTGATGAAATACTGTATACTGTAGCAACTCCTCATTTAGGAATTGGTGACACTCTGCCTCATACGAAGCATATGGAAGAATGTGACAATAGAGGAAATGAGCGAGCTGGCTTGCAATACAGCAATTTTTTTAAAAAAAATGCAAATATGAAAGCAAAATACTTATGAATGACCTTTCATGTGATGAAGCTATGGTCAACAGAAGAAATATGTTAGAAAGGCCACATGTTCTTGCATAAAAAGGAGTGTGATAGAAACAGTGGACAAGATGCTAATACGAAGCAAGGAGTGAGCCCATCTTGCTTCGCAAAATTTAGATTAGCATGATGCTGGAGAGGTTCTCAGTATCATGATCAAACATTAAAGTAGACTATCAGCACTCTAGTACAAAAGAAAATGTAGAAGGGGATCAGATTTGTGAACTATTTCAGAAGAGGGTTGGGGGATGGGCTGTTTGTCTGTTGAGGTCATGGTTTATTTATCTGAAAATACAACTTGGCCCGCTAAATCTGTTCTTGCCATTACATGGCCCAGTAGTTATGTTGTTAAAAGTAGATTTATTTTTCTCATGTGCTTATTATCTATTTTTTATGGTCGGTTTGTCTGGCTATTTCATCTTGTATTTCCAAGCCAGATAGTTGGGATAAGATGATGGTTACAATAGAAGTGGCATCTTGTATTCCTGTCATGCAACTTGCATTTCATCTTGTATTGCCGAGCCAGATTGTTGGGATTAAGATGATGGTTACGATAGAAGTGGCATCTTGTATTCCTGCCGTGCAACTTGCATTTTTCCCCCTTTATTTTACCATTTCTTATTTTCTGCCAGCTTTGAGCAATTCTGCATTAACTTTGCAAATGAGAAGCTCCAACAACATTTTAATGAGGTGAGCTTTACATGTTGTACTTCTGTTTTCCCTGCCATACGCCCACCAGGGGGGGGATCCAAACTTTTTTTTTTTAATATATATTCGTGTATGCTATCTTACCTAATTGTTTATTCCTATTTCAGCATGTATTTAAAATGGAGCAGGAGGATTACAGAAATGAGGAAATCAACTGGAGCTATATTGAATTCATAGATAATCAAGATGTTCTGGATTTGATTGAGAAGGTTTCTATTTGTTTCTATATTAAACATGGGAACAAATTTTTTTCTAACCTCGAATTAGTACTTTCTAGGTCTTCTCTCCTTTTTTTTTTTTTGTCCTAATAATCATATGGTCCTGTTATCTTGTGTTTCTTGCCATCAAATTGCTAGCCATTATCCACTAGATATCTCCTATAAGATTTGTTTTCAATAGAAATTGGTTATTCCTTCTATTTTCTTACGAGTATACTTTTTCTGCATGTATTAAAATAATGGTCAGTGTTCTGTTTTACAAATACATCGTCTGTGAGAACTGAAATTTGTAGTTGATATTGCAGCCATTGGGTTTTACTGTACTCCAAATTCTCGGGATAACATGAACCAAACTAAAATTAATGTATAATGTCGGGTCTAGCTCAGTAAACTCATATGTAGTTGGGCTATGAGAACTGAATTAATAGTTGCTATTGCAGCCAGTGGGGTTTACTGTACTCCAAATTCTCGGGATAACATGAACCAAACTAAAATTAATGCATAATGTCGGGTCTAGCTCAGTAAAATCATATGTAGTTAAACCCAACCCAGAGCGATGAAGTGTGTTTAGTTTGGGTCCAAATTTTGGACTGGAAATACTTAGGTCAGGTAACATCTGGGTTATATTGCTCACCAACAGGCTACCACAATCTATCTCTAGTTGATGGTAAATTCTGTCAACAAAGGGAAGGAACTATTTCTTCCATTGCTTGCTGGATCTAGAAGCACTGCTGGCAGTGAGCATATTTTTTGTATCAATAAATTTAGAAAGATGGGTTGATGATCTGGGTCAATTCTCATGTTGTATGTAATGCCATAGTGCTGGGTCACTTTATAGACTATTTCTTGAGAAGTAGAACAGAATAAAATTTGACACATTCATGTTGATGACAAAATTATTTGGCACTTGGAGCTTTGTATTATCCATATAGAAAATATTATTCTATTAGCTGAATATTATACTTAAGAGCAAGGTTTTAAATCCTGTGGGATGAGGCTGTCCCGATTTTCCTATGAAACGGGATGCCTTGCTGTCCCGCCCCGTCCCGACACTTCGGACAAAGGATGTCCCAAGGCATTCCGATCGGGACGCTGGGATGCTAGCGGGACGGCCTGTCCCAACATATGAAATGATACTCCATCCTAGTGTTTCAGAGGACGTTCCACTGGGACTTGAATCTCTGCTTAAGAGATCATAGAAAATTATTTCTAAACATAATCAGTGAAAACCATGAAACTTGGTTGAAATGTTATTTATCATCAGTTCGTAGACTATACTGGGTTTTCTGTAATGCTAAATGTAAAAACCATGTCTGTGTTAGTCTTTAGCCTCATAGACTTGCCACACTTATCTTTTGTCCACTTTGACATTGTTCTTTTGCACGTTGTGCTCTCATGACTCATGCTGCTACTGGAGATGACTCATGTTTCACATATTTTTCTGCAGAGACCGATTGGAATAATCTCACTCCTGGATGAAGCTTGGTAAAGAAAAAATTCTTCTTCCAGCTACAAGATTGTGACTGCTGAAAGAGTTATTTAGTGACCTCACTCTAACTGTGATTGTTCATATTTGCAGTATGTTTCCAAAGTCAACACATGAGACATTTTCTACCAAGCTGTTTCAGAGTGTCCGATCACATCCCAGATTAGAAAGGGCAAAGTTTTCTGAAACCGATTTTACCATATCCCACTATGCTGGGAAGGTATGTCATATGAACTCTCTAAAGCAAGACAATTGCCTGAAAGTTTTGTCAAATAAAATGCAATTCCATGATGATTCTATTCTTTTACAGGTGACATATCAAACAGATTCTTTTTTGGACAAAAATCGAGATTATATTGTTGTAGAACACTGCAATCTTTTGTCTTCATCACGATGTTCTTTCATTTCTGGTCTGTTTGCTTCACTTCCGGAGTCTTCTAGATCATCATACAAATTTTCTTCCGTGGCTTCGAGATTTAAGGTATCAAACCTGCACATGCTGAAAAGCTTGGTTTCCAGAACATTTAGCAATGGCTTGTATCGTTAATGTTTCTGTATTGTTTGTTCCTTGGGTTTGTGACAAATGGTGGCAAAGCAGCCAATCCTCTTAATGATTTGTATAATAGCATGTGGATGCAATATTTTAGCCAGGGACTTGAGTTCCGGTGGGACACTAGGATGGGGTATTTTCCCAAGTGTTGGGACAGGATTTTCTCACTCTCGCCATTGTCTCAACATCCTGATCGGCACGTCTTGGGACATCCCCTGCCTGAAGTGTCGGGCGGAATTGGACAGCGGCGCACTCTGTTTCATAGGAAATCGGGACAGCCTTATCCTAGGGGATTTAGAACCTTGATTTTATCTAGGGTTTAAGTACTGACCTTTATTGGTTGGTCCATAGCATGTCATACTGAGCATGTTGCTGGTTATTGCTACACCCCACTCGCATATGGTGTTGGTGTTGTGCTATCTCCAGCATTGCATTGTGCGTCAGTACAACCTTGATGTCAGCTGTTATGTACTTTCATCTCTACAAATTGAATCTTAAAATGTGTCATGGACCTGAGAAGCATGGATAACTAGGAGAGAAACTAGGTTCCTTAAGTGAGAAGACAGAATAAGCAGAGATCCCAAATTGTGGGATTTCTGAAATGGTTCCTTAAGTGGGTTTGTGAAATAGTTCCTTAAGTAAAATCTCAGATTTGTGGGATTTCTAAATAGGATTTCAGCAACTTCATTTCTTTCAGTATCAGACTTCATTTTAACAGCTTGAATTTTTCAAAGATATAAAGAGGGCAAGTTCAGTGAGATGCCTTTTAAGGGTACGGGAGGCTCTGTTTGTTTTAAGACACACATATGTTGGCCACCTGTCTGGTCTCTTTAGTCATATGATTTAATGTGACTGTTGAAGGTCCAATTGATCGATAGCATGGTCAAGAGCTTCCGTCATGTATACTGTTGATATATAATCTTTAGACTTGGATATCTGCATTGGTGAAAATGTAGGATGGTTGAGTAGTCTTTTAATGCAGAAGTTTCTCCCTAAAAGCTGTTGACATACAAAAGATATATGTCATTTGATTTTGTAAGGATGTTTATAAAAATCTTATTCTGTTCATTTGCTATGTGAAATTTGTGTTTTGAAAGGTTTTCAAACGAGACTGGATAACTGATAAAGTTATTCTTTTATTAATAATTAGTTTCTTGTTTTTTGGAATGTCTTGGAAACATATTTTATTATGTTTGTAATTTATCCCAGCAAGGAACAAAAATCTCACCCATATATATTTGCTAGAGAAATTGTGTCGTAGTTGATTGTTGAATGTTCCTGCATAGAGGTTTCTTTTTCCCAATATTTTCTCTTGGTGATTTGAATAGCAGCGTCCCTTGTAAATGAATGGAGCTAACTTATGTCTTTCTTCATATTTGGCATGAGATGTATTTAAATTAGTTATGCATTTGTACAATATTATATTAAGGAGTTCATCAAATCAGTGTCTGATCAAGTTGGTTACCATCTAAAACTGCTAGAACTTTGTTTGCATTTATAAAGGGTGGAGATAACCCCTAGGTCCCTACTGTATATGCCTTTTCGCAAGAATGAAGTTTTTGAGTTGTTATGACTTGTTCTTTGCTGGTATGTCTTGTGAAAGAAGATCTAAAGGTTGGTTAAGGTCGCTAGAAGTTCTTTTGAACAAAAGGCCTCTCAAGGCTGAGTTCTTCATTATTTTTCTTGGCATGGTTTTACATACTGACTCATACTGGCCATTATGGGGCATATCATACTGAGCTGGTATGGTTCATACTGAAACTTGAAACACAGTTTGCCAAAGAATGAACTCAGTGAAACTCACAATGACTCATCAGAATTGAATTTTATTTCAAATGTTACAATTAAGGCAGTAAAGAAGAATGCATGAGGAATGTTATGCAATTTTATCGATTTAGAGAAAAATCTAAGAATGCTGCTCTTTTGATGAGAAGGTCACAGCTTGCTGAAAATGCTGCTACATACCCTTCTCTGCTTGAGAGAATGGTAATCTGCAGGAATTGTGCTGATTTTGTTAGTTGGGCTCATAAGAATTAATTCTCTAGGTTTCTCCAACCTGGAGGATTAGTTAGAGGAAAGGATTTTGTACTTGGATGACAGGTAGTTGGTGGGTGATTTCTTGATTTCAACTTTGTTGGAGCTTTTGCAGTTTAGAGATAGATTTTGCCTCTCTTTGTTTTTCTTTTTTTGGTACAAGCTGATGATCACACCATTTCAGCGTGAGTACAACCCAAGAAATCAAAATATAAAATATACTGCAGGGCCTGTGGGCAAGTGTCGCCTCGACGTCAGGTCCAGTCTCTGATATGGTTGGCCACAAAGGATGCAACCTAATATGTCGTGCAGTTTGTCTCTTGAAAGACGTGCCGAATAGATGTCGCGCTGGAATGACGAAGGGTCCTCTAGATGTCGTGGAGGAGCGGATGAGCTTCCAGATGCTTCGCCTCGTCCTGGAACCAGTCGGTGACTGTGACGGAGTTACCCTCGATAAAAATTCTCTCCGTCTGCAACTTCTGCCTCGCGCAGATAATATCCGCCCAAGTGGCATGAAGCTCCTCTTTCGGGATGGAAGGCTCAAAAAGATGTGAGGCCCCCTGCAGCTAACAGTCTGGCATCCGGATCTTAGATGGCATAGCTCTCACCACCCCTGCCATCTTTAACACTGCCATCAAAGTTGACCTTGACAAACTCTGAAGGAGGGGCTCCCAGAAAATCAAAAGAACCCTCCGGGTTGCTGCAGGTGCAACAAGGGAGTCCCAAGAATTCGGGGCGTCAAGGGATGGGCCAACAGCCTCCCTTCATTTTCAGTAACAATTTATTATGCTTTTGTTTTTGAGAGGTGCTAGTTTTGGCCAAGTCATCAAAGGGCCCTTCAAATCTACAAGAAGTTGAATGTACCTTCTCTCATATATTTGCAAGAAATGTTTTATAACGTATTGTAGTGACTTAATGAGCAAGTAGCCTTGCTTGAAGAAGTAGAAATTCAAGGTCCTTGCTGAACCTGAGTAGGGACAAGAGTTGATTTAATAGGGAATTATGCTTGCTTCCATAGCTGTTTGGAGAAGTTCTAGGAGATAATTCATTGTGGCTATGATTTTGTTAGATAAGGTGTTTTAAAAGAAGAGTTAGACATGCGTGAATCGATGTTTTAAATACTGGTACCAAACCTTGTATCGTTTTCCTACTGGTATGTTACAGTATTAGTATGGTGCCTGGACAGATGGTATGTACCCAAATTGACATATTGAAAAATTGAAAACCATTAGCATGGACTCGCTAATACATTCCAGTATAGCTGCTTAGGCATCCCGATACCCTATGGTGCTAGTTTGCAGCTAGAATAGTATGGTGCCGGTTGGATTGTCCTGTTTCAGTAGTTCTGAAACATGTGCAAATGTCATTATGGCATTCAAGGATGGTAAGTTTGATGGTGCTTAAAGAAATTTGTTGAGAATAAAAGTTTGCCGGTGAGTTGCTTCTGTCAAACAAAACTCAATATTTAAATGGGATTTTAGATGGTGCAGGGCATGGAGCATTTCTTGATGTTTGAGCAGGAAAGGAAATGCTGAATCTGCTGAAAGAATTCTCTTGGGGTTTGTCTATTAACTATGATGTGACAACTCATAATAATGACACTTGCATCTTCTTGGAATTTGAGGATATTGGATTCAATGATCGTTAGCTTTTAACTTAAATGGTTCCCGAAATCTTAACAGAAACTCATTTTTTTTAGTTGTATTGTAGAATATCATGGGTTAGTACTTGTAACTCAAGATCTGTTCACGGGACTTTTCTCTGGTCTGATGATCAATAGCCAAAATGGGACGTTCTGGTAGAAGACTACAGTTGTTAATGACTTGATCAGAAATTGAAACGGTTGCTGTTCCTACTAAAGGAAGCATTTGTACTGAGGTAAAGTTGACAATTCTTTTGGCTGGGCCTGATTGCTGCCCTCTACTTCCCAATTTTCATTCCTTCTATCTTCTAGTGCTCAAAATTGATATCCAGCCATTTCCTACCTATCTGATCCATGAATAGTCATGGGTAGGATTCATCCCTGTCAGACATGACAACAATGTGGAATTTGGGATGATTCATTGCAAGTCTTTGACACTGGTGAAATCTATGTGGATGGAACTTGGGTGGACTGGCAGCTGCTGTGGCCTTTGTGAAAGCTGAAATGCATGGAGAGCTACCTCAAGAAGTGGTATATAAGGTTATAAACTCCATTTGGTATATACATTGAACCTTGAAGCTATCTGAGTGAATGGATAGTGCTAGATTAAATGAAGCAGCAGTATTCGGACTGCTGGTTTGGACAGGATAAATAGTCTTTAGAATAAATACAAAAATCCTTGTGTGGACAACTCAGGTGGAATCCATGATCCAGAGTTAAACAAGATATTTTGGAAACTGCACTAGCAAAAGGGGATATTGTGACTATATAGATATGATAAAGTCTGAGGTGCTTTCATGGGACCAGAAATCATTCAGTAACCAGGTTGTGAAGACTAATTCTTCTTCTTCTTTTAATTTGTTTGGAGAATACTCTTAGATAAGTGGTTGGCTGTCATGTTATACAGTGGTAACTGATGCTGCTTTTTCTTGCATTAGTCATATAGCATAAAAAGGACGTGATATCAAGGATTGGTGAAATCCCTTTTATCTTTATGAATCTTCTTATTGAAAAGGTTTTATATGATTTTCAGGGCTTTGATATTCCTTTTACTGCAATAAAGCAATACTTGGTGACTAGATGTTCAGTTCTTGAATCTTGATCTTGTAAAACTTATGTTGGAAAATGGGATTACTTTTCTATTTAATCCCTTGTTGTCCTGCCAGTGCCATTTAAACTTGGATGCACCACCTTCAATGCTTCATACTAGTAAAGAGTGGTGCATAAAGCTTGTGGCACAATCTATCACAAGTTGTGCTTTGTATGTTTGGTTACTTATTTTGTTCCTGGGTTTTGGCTAGGTGTTTCAATGTCTACCGTAGTAGGGGCACAACACAAATGGGGCACAACACACATGGTGCTTCAATTTTTGATCTAGATCTAGGAATGTGGGACCTTATTCTTTTGACCTTTTGGCTTACAATTTGTGCCTTAATGTGGAATTACTGGTGTTAAATCTTGGCATCCTCCTCTTTCAGGTTATATCTAGGAAATGTGGGCCTTGTTCCTTTTGTCTCTTTGGTCTACAATTTGTGCATTACTGATGAATTACTTAAACCTTCTCTAATTGCATGAACATAAGCTGCAATTGACAAGTCAGGCCCCTAACTTGTCAACTAGCCTCATGGTTTCATGCTAGCTCTTTTCTTGCGTGACATTGCCCTTGAGGAGTAATTTAGCACCAACTTGTAGATGGTCAGTATTTGGTTGATGTTTGGTCATAAATATCTGCTCAATCCCTCCAGGGAACATTTTTTGATATAAGGTAGTGCTTTAATTTTATGGGAAGAGGATTGGGCGAGATGATGATCTAGGAATAGCTATGTAGTATCAAGTGTCTTTAGTTGGTCGCTATCTAGTCAAGATGGTTATTGTGTGTAGTTTTGGTTAATTCATCTTAGTAATGGTATCCATGATCATTCCAAAATATTAATCTGAAGTTCTGCAGAATTATCCATTTATGGTTACCAGAACATTTCATATTTTCTGCCGCTGTACATTTAATGCCGTGTTAAACTGGATTCTGTGTGCCAAGAATATTTTGCATTTTATTGCTTTTAAATTTTATGTAATATGTTTTGAGCTTCCATAGATTTTCTTCTTTCATCATTCATATTATCGCTTTCACTTATTTAGTTTGTAAGTCTTTTGGTGGATAATTTTCTTTTGACATGTTTCGTCAACTAATCTTCCAAGCAACAACTTCAAGCCCTTATGGAAACACTCAACTCAACAGAGCCTCATTATGTACGCTGTATAAACCAAGCTCTTTAAACCGTCCTCAAAAGTTCGAGAATCAGAGTGTCTTACATCAATTGCGATGTGGGGTCAGTAGCATTACTTTGGCCTTTTTTTAGTATTATCATGTTCAAGGCTTGTTAACTTTGGTACTCGTCTTCCGATGCTCATCTGGAATCTTTTCTGAAATGTATCTATTTTTTTTTTCCATTTTATCTTTTTGATTATGCCTGCAACATATTCTTTTATATATATTGGTGTGTTGTTTTCTTATATATGCACTTGTTGTCTCAAGGAACAGTAAATATCTACTTGCTGCGGACAAGAAAATTCGGATGCAATCAATAGTTTAGGTATCGGTATTGACACCTGTGCTGGTCACCTGCTGCTGCAACGTGTGCTATGTAGTGTGGCACAAGTGCTGTTCTGCAACAAAGCAAAAATAAATAAAATGAAAACTAAAAATCCATTATAGTTAAAATATTAGAATGGATTTAACAGGTGTTACGCTGACCCATGAAGGATGCCTGTAATAGCTTGGCATGGCCAGCACTTGAAACCAGAAATGCAGAATGTTATCCTGTGTCATTAAGATTTCAAAAATCAGAGCTTATAATGTGCAAATTTGAAGGTTTTGCTTCTGTTCTGTAACTGATCAAGCAAAGTTCCTTGTATAGGGTCTAGCAAGTTTGATATTTTTGCTTTGACATCTGGGGAATTGTTCTCCTGTCACCATACAGTTAATGCGGGATTATTTGCTCTGTCTGCAATAATGATGAAGTCATCGGCAATTCTTGCTGCTTAGTATACATTAGATTATTTCAACAGCTGACATGCATGCAATATCAGTGTTGGGTTCAGTGACTGCGGAGCTATGTAATTTGTTCTCTTGTTTGTTCATCTACTATGTAATTGCATACGTAACATATTCAGCTTATGCATGTTCTCTTTATCAACCATCTGTTTCAACCCTTTGGAGGGAGCGAGATACTACAGAATGTCCAACAATGATACTAGATGTACCATGCTTCATCATTGGCCGTGTTCCCTTGTCCCAGTTGTCACTGTTTGCTTTCTGCAGTCATACATGCCTCATGACTCATTGATTTTTATGCTGCTTTATTTGAGACCCTATTAGTTTTTGTATTTATGCATATCGTCATTCATCACATTTATATCCATGCACTGAGAAAAGAATGGTTTTGAGGTAAAACTGGATATATTATATTGTCCTCGAGTAAATACATCCATGAGAATCAGTGTGTAAAATATTCAAAAGCTGAGTGGGAGCCGTAGAAATAGAAGTCCATAAAGTAGTCTCTATATGATCGGCCACATATGTTACAACCTAGTCTGCTGCACTGTTCGCCTCCCTATACACGTCGCCTCAAAAGAAATGGCATTTTTGCTTCCTAGATGTACAACATTGACATTTTCTGTTGGTCCATTCTGGAAAACGACAATCTTTTCCATTACATGTCTCTGCACATTGTTTCTTGTACACTTATCAATGGTGGCCTGCCCTTTTCCATCTGAGAAGAATATCACTTGTATATACTGTTCAAATATGGTTTGCCTCTATTTCATTTAAGCGGAATGTTGCTTTCTTTATATGATATTGTTTAGTGAACTTTGGATAGAAAGCATATCTGTGATGTTCACATCTCTCAATTCCCTGTTTCTTATGCATTAGATTATAGTACCTAGTAGATCTCAATATCTGATAGCCTATGATTTCCATTTTTCTGGATGAGGTTGCTGTACAAAGACAGAAAAATAACTTTTATGTATTTATGATGGAACATCATTTCCAGGTGGATAATGCCTTTGTGCTTGGACCTAGGTGCAATATGATCTAATGCCTTATGCTTCTGGTGCCTTTGCAGTCCATCTAAAGGCAATCGACCAGCTTTATTCAAAATCAGCTTGTTTCTAGATCATGCTTTAACATATTTAGGTACATCTAAGATGATTAGTAATTGGTCTCAGACTTTGGTATCTTTGTTAAACTGTACCTTTCCTATTTAAATTTCAGTGTTTATTTCCCTGGTTGGAACTTTATTAGTTGTGCATCAGGGTTGATATTTTGCTATGCCATGATTGGATACTTTTTTGGTTCCATACTCTCTGCATATTTTTCTATTTAGCATTTTTTTCTTTGAGTTGCATGGCATATGTGGTCATGGCTTTGGGTTCTATATAGGGTGTCCTGGAGGCTGTTCGGATAAGTCTTGCTGGTTATCCTACTCGAAGGATTTATTCTGAATTTGTCAATCGGTTTGGACTGCTAGCACTGGAGCTCATGGATGGAAGGTGGTTAATTAACTTTTTGTGCAACTTCTTACATGTTTTTTCCTGCATAGTTTTTGTCCACTACCTTTTTTTCAACTGGTCTTTTCTCAGGGGATTTGCTCGCGAAATCTTTTTGGTAATTGGAAAAGAAAACTTGCTGTTATGGAATTAGATGGTTTAACCTGAAGAAGTAGATCCTTAACATTCATACAAGTAGACCTTTTAAGAATTTATAGTGGTTTCTATGTATTACGTATATGGCAAGACTGATGTATTAGGATGATCGTTAAAGAAAGGTACATCAACATGGAAAGTGTTCTTTTTTAATAATCAAGTATGCAAACACTGGGATGGATGATTCTGAACTCATTATTCTGCAATTAATACACTTGAATATCTTGCTTAAGATATTGCCAAGGTGTGGAGTCAATTACCGAGGTTAAAATAAGTTCTGAATATCATCAATAAACTTCCTCATTGGATGAATTAACAAGAAAACTGAAATAGAAGAAACTGTCAGTGAATTAACTAATTCAGCACATCTGGGCTCATAAAAGAACGTGCCTATGAATCAACAAAAGTTGGAAATAGCATAACATGGAAAATCCAGTATCAAATGTTTAGTTGGAAAAGAACAGAATATGGAAAAAAAGTTTTCAAAATGGAAGAGGGATTTCATCATTTTAAGAATGAAAGGAAGAGGACCCCTTGTCACAGACTCACAGCCAAAAAGGAAAGCTTAAGCGATGGGGTGGAGGAAAACCACCCCTCGCTCCCCCTTGCGGGGCTACAACAATGTAAACCTGTTTGTCATGGACTTACAAACTGATAGCTTAAGATTAAGCTTTCAGGCTATGAACCTGTGACATCCTGCATGAATAGGCATTTGGCAAGGTGGTGGTGTTATCGCAAAGGAAACATCCAAAGGATGAGTTAATATTGTGTAAGAAGACTTGGTCTCATGGTAACTAAATTCTTTATATAGTCAATGTAGGCATTGTTTGGTTGGTTTTGGTGCGACCTCGTACCTGCCATGTGACTTCACATGGAATTCTTTCAAACCTACAAGGCATGGATTCTGATTGTTGGAGATAATGATGCATTGTCGGTGATAGCTTATAACTATTTTTCCAAATTATTCAACACTTCATTTAAGTTGAGAAATTGGTTACTATATGGAGTTAATATAATGTTATCTATTCCTCATGTTGAAGGCTCCATGAAACCATAAATTAATTGTATTGTTAATATTGTCTTGTGCAATAAATATTTTTGTCTAGTATGCCATCTCTTTTCCTTCGTTACAAGAATTCTTTGGTTACAGGCTTACCTTTGTATGATTTTTATCATGTTGCATTCTTTTTCGAACTCACTAGTTGGACTTGGTCCTCACTGAGGTTCTAAAACTTGGTTTTGGAAGTTTGATGTCTATTCCCTTGGGTAGAGTTTTGGGTCGACAGTTTTAACAGATTTGCTTTGAGTTTTGGTAAAAAAGTCAAAAATAAATAAAATAACATAAAGTAATATGATTTATGACATGTTATTTACATCATTTTATTGTAAGTTGAGTTTTCGAGGATCATAGTTTGTGTAGTTAGAGTAGTGTTAGGCTGAACTAAACTGTACTAAAGCTAAACATATTAAAGTATGAAGATGGTGTACCAGTTTATTGAGGATGAGTATCGAATAGAGCCTACTTAATCATAAAATTGATCAATCTAATTAGACAAGAGCATTAAATTAATTTCATTTAACCATTCAATATTGCTTGCAGTTGTGACATAGGTAATGCAAATAACAATGGTTATCATCTCTGTCATGGTTAGTGGGAGTATCTGTGGTGATGAAGATGATAATGGGATAGGTCACCACCATGTTTAAAGATGTCATCATATCAGCATGGGTGAGCAATGCTCTTGCTAGAATTGTTGTGGTTGCCCTCTTCAAGTTGCAAAAGTATCAGACATGTATGTTTTGTGAGGGCTGTTTGAACAGTCTGACTCAGAATAAGTCTAGCTTTTGGTCAACCCGATTATGACTGAATATACTTGGTTTCCCAAATGGCGTACATATGTATTGTCCATTTGTGCCCTAGTTGCCTCGAGTGTTGGAACCGAGGCTCTCCTTATCCATGTGTCTCTTGAGCCAGCGAGGATCATCAATGCCAACGTCAAATGTATGAGCACCATCACTTGCACCAGACCCTTCACCTGCTTCATCATCATCATCACTATCACCAACAACAAAGTTATTTGTGATAACCCGAATCTCAAAGCCACCAGAAAAAAAAGAAATAAAAAAAAAGGTTGAAGACTCCGCTGGAGTCTTCTTCTGCGTGGTTTCAGTGGATGAGGAAGCCGATTCCGAGGAGGAATCGACCTCCCTCCACTCTATAAAACCTCCCCTCCTTTTTCCAAAGCCACCTACGGTGAACACCGATCCCCTCCCTCTTCCTTTTCCTAGGATTTTTCCATTGAAGCCGCAGACGCCCTCACTGTATTCACCTTGAATCGACGTTGGAGACATTGCCGGAGCTCGAGGTAAGCCCCTCTCCTTCTTTCTTTCCCTCTTCCCTTTCTCCCCTTGACCCAGGGCTCACCGTCGGCCATCGATTTGGCTGGAAACACCACAAAGAATAATCCCCTGTTTTTAGATTTTTTTTTTCATGATTTCCTGCTGATTGGTCCTTGTCGCCGGCCACCCGTGCATCGTCGCCTTGCCCTGTGACTGTCGGTTACTACTGTCGGACCTCCGGTCGTGCCGCCGCACCTCATCGGAGCACGAGCCACCAGGCCCCCCTCGTGTCCCTCCTCTGTTTGGATAGGAGAAGAAAGAAGAAAAGAAAGAAGAAGAAG
>KE505033.1:106723-117435 GCA_000441515.1 Elaeis oleifera | reverse complement strand
TGGTTCTCTCTCTAGGATTTTTCTCCCTCTATTCTCTCTCCATCTGATTCATGGATGCTCGTATGAACTTAAGATAAGGTACCCAAAGAAGCTCGGAATCGCTTTAATATTCGTGCAATATGTCGGACCCCACTGGTCATATCGAATACCCTTAAAATCTCTATTGATTAACCATATGATTGATCTTGACCTTGATTTCAATTCATACCTCATGATTTCTTGATCTAGTCACCTAGATTTGACCCTTGTATGGAAGATCCTGAATTATCCCAATATCCGGTCTGCCTGTCGAACTAACCACCCGATCTACAGTCTTCTTTCTTTATGATTGAATTAATAAATAAAATTAATGATGCTTTTAATATGTTAAATAGGTTTGATAAATTCATCTATCAAAGTTTGAAGGACTAGGACGAAAAAGATAAGTAATCCTGACACTTCTTACTTTTAAAATTATTGACATTTTATCATGAAAGAATTATGCTATATTTTAATAAATAAGGATTAAGCATATGCATTGTGAAATTCATGATTCATGGTAAAATCGTGATTTATGAATATTTTAATATGAATAATTTTTTTATGAAATATGAACTTCATATTTATGAAATGTATGCCTCGTTATGAAAGAATGGTTTCATGATTGTTTACTGTTAAAATTATTTTGGCATCATGAATTTTATGAAATTATCTAGTATCTTGTATATGTATGATTTAAGAAAATGTGATTTGATGAAATATGATTTTAGAATGCTTATCTCAAGAAACATGAAAAAATGTTCTCAGATAGCTATGTATGACTCTGCCAGTGGATAATAATAATTGGCATACGATCCTGTCAATGGATAATAATAGTTGGTATACGACCCTGCCAACGGGTGATGGTAGTTAGTATATGATTATGGCCCTGTCACGGATATAATAGTGATCTTAGAGAATTATTAAGAAGCATGATATGGCAAAAGGACAAATGATTTATGACTTTATTGATAAAGTTAATATGATTTATAAATTTATGATTGATCGTAAAATGACATTAGAAACTATGTTTATAAAATTGCATGATTTATGCATATGCAAGAGTATGATTTATTTATGATATACTATTATGAAAGTTTTGTATTCCAATGATCATCTTCTTTAAGTGATTTATTGATGCATGTATAAATTTATGCTTGATCCGGATAAGATAGTGTAAGGTTTACTTACTGAGCTGGTGTAGCTCATAAGTCATATCTTTTCTTTTCTTTTTTGTCTAGACGAATAAGGTTAGGAACGAAGGATGATCCAGGCTTGAGGGTCCATGCTAGTGACCTTGGAGATTTTGTAGTTGAATCACAATTTCTGAGATGATTATGGACTTATAGTGAATTATTATGAATTTTGAGACGTGGATTGGTATTTGATTTTGGATTTAGTCGCTCTGAACCAATTTTGGTTGTTTGCTTGATGAATAATTGAATTGGATCTTTTATTATATATTGTTTATGATGGATTGAAGCTAATTATGATTGATAGGCTTCATGTTATCGACGGCGGTACCTCTTGATAGCATGGTCATGTTATGTCCCGGATTTGGGGTGCGATACTATCTTTCTTTTGCATATTCTAGTCCAACTAATTTTCAAGTCTTATATCACATGGCACTAGTTCACCATCTCTAGCTTAGCTAGTTCCCACTTGTGATGCCTTATTAAACTACTCATTGTCTCTTTCATCCATTAACTTATTTTGTTTCCTCTAGTCCATCCAATTGATGGATCGTTATTGTCAAATATCTGGTCCAAATCAACAAATTGAAGTCCATTTTGAGATAGTTTCTGCAGTTTCAGCCCAAAATTCTGAAACCAGCTAAATTGGTCCTGTTTCAAGCCAAAACCAAGCCATCTGCTGTTTTGGTCGGAAAAGACAGATTCTGCCTGGAACTCCAATCCCTGAATTCCTTAAATAATTTTGAACAATTGTGGTGCACATAGAATGCATTACTATTATGTTGTTGGTAATTTGCTTTTGCTTTTGGTTTCGAAAAGATCTTTTTAGCTAAATTTAGTGGTTTTTTATTGACTATATTTGTAACTACGGGTCCTTAAAGAAACCCCTTTTTTTTATTTTTATTTTGGTTGACTTAAGTTTACTTTAGCCTCTACCTGATATAGTTTGATCTTCTTATCTCCAAGGTGTTGGCATCCACCAGGTAGTATGGCATATGTTCAAGCTATTGAGCAATCTTTTGATAAATACTAGTAATATTAATAACGATAGCATTTAATGGTTAGTGCTGTCTACTTAGTACTTGATTCGTAATGTACTGTAATTAACATATTGACATCATTGTTATACATGTATCCTGCCGACCTAAAATCATGTCCAACCCAACCATCTGCTTGAACCTGTGCTGTGTGCAAGGACCTGCATGAGCGTGGGCCAAATATGTGGTTGTGAAATGCTAAAAGGCCAACATATGATATCATACAAATTACAATGATAAGCAGCCGCATAAACTGCTACATAATGCTGACCACAACAACCCCACTGTGCCCTCCTCTCCAGTCCACACCACCACCCACCCCCCCCCCCCACCCACCCCACAATATACCCTCTAATATGCTTCTGCATAGTGCTTAGTAGACTGTCTTTTGAATGTAATGTGGTATGATCAGGGAATGCATTTGCAATTGCGCATACTGCATTTTAAATCACTGCCATAGAGTATTTAAAAACTTGTGTATGTGAATGCATGAGTTTGTTCTCATATATTTGCACTTGCCATGTGGTGTTTAAGGGGAATGCTGCATTAATATATATTAATGTATGGATATATATGAGTGGCGTGTTTTTTTTTTAATTTTTGCGGGGTGGCTGGTGCAAATGATAGGTGGGTTAGAATGTGTTGCAGACAGCCATTCTTGTAGCTCCAAGCTTGTGCAACACTCATGGTGTACTCCTTGAACTGCATATCAACCTTGTCTGTCATCTTTTATTGAACCTAGAGCACACTTTTAGTGGTTTATTTAAGTCCTACTTTTTAAATGTTGTGCTCAAGTCACCAGTCAAGTGTGAACAACAAGGTCATTATTGCTTAAGTACTTCAAACTTTTTAATCGAGGTAAGCTACCTAAGGTCCTAAGATTATGCAAAGAATGAACCCTCCAGTTATATTCTGCTATCCCCTTGAATATTTGTGCATCGCTAATGAATTATAAACTGTAGGCTTTTCCACTGGCTTCTTTTAATGTGTTAGGCAGATTTTTTAGCTAACGGTTCCTATTGGCACCTTCTCTTGTACTTATGGTTGTGTACACCATATTTTGGCAGGATTGCTGCTCAGAGACTAATGGTCTATATCATCTTTTTGACATTTTGTGGTCTTCCCAGATTTTGCAGTTTTATGTTCTAAGATCATTTAGTCTTATTGTTTGGCAGTTATGATGAAAAGTTCTGACTGAGAGAATCCTCCAAAAGATGAAGCTCGATAACTTCCAGGTGTTCTGCTGCACTGTCATGAAAATCTTTTCAATGATTTTCTTTTTTTTGCATATTCTGTGATCAGATTGACAAAGTGTTTCTTTCTCTTAGGGCTTTCTGCAAATATACCCATGCAAATATAGCTTTATATTTACCTTCTGAAAATCACCATTTGTATATATACCTCTCAAATCATCTCATTTTTTTGAACGGATACCCCTCCCATTAGATTTTTAGATGACAGTGTTAATAAATAACTTTTTACATATAAGACCTTATTACCCCTTTGTGTTGATACCCCTGAAAAAGCATATAAAAATTAAACTCTTTTCATTGCAAACTAAATGCTAAATTATTTTAGAGGTATTAACGTAAAAGATAATAGTCTCAAATGATAGTCAAAAAAGTTTTTTATTAACATCATTAGCTAAAAATGTAATGGATGAGCATTGATGCGAAAACAAGATGATTTGGGTGGTATATATGCAAGTAATGATTTTTGGAGGTATTAATGTCAAACTCTTTTCATTGCAAACTAAATGCTAAAGTTTTTTAGAGGTATTAACTTAAGAAGATAATAGTCTCAAATGATACTCAAAATGGTTATTTATTAACATCATTAGCTAAAAATCTAATAGATGAGCATTGATGCGAAATTAAGATGATTTGGGTGGTATATATGCAAGTAATGATTTTGGAGGGCAAATATGTGAGAAGCCATGTTTGCAAGGGTGCATATATTCAAAAACCCCTTTTCATATCCTCTGCTCTTTATATGATTTACTTATTTTCATTTTAAAGATTAACAAGGAAGTAATATTGAAGAAAAAGATTAATAAGGAAGTCAATAATTCAGAAAGATAATGTCTGCAAGTATCATAATTTAAAGCTAAATTTGGGTATTCGTGAAGCTGCATATGTGAATAAGTTATCTTTTCTGCTTGTCAACTATTGCAAAGGTGAACATTATATTGAGTGCAATGATTAGATTTGATGAATTTCTCCAAAAAAAAATTGCAAACACCATAGTGATAACTGCTCATTACATGACTTGCTGATAAAGCTTTTCAGTTAAACATTGTATATGCATGTTGTCCCAAGTTCTATAACTCAAGCATCCCTTTCATTTTCTTGTAATGTGCTCGTGTGCCCTCAATGCCAGAAGTGCCTTTTAACTCAAAATATTTACCTTTACTTCTTCGATATTGTTCTTTGACTCAATGGACACCGAATTTTTCCTTTCAATCTCAGTGAAATGGAAGCAGACCTGAAACTTTTTAATTTGCTTGCCTTTTGTCTCTCCTACAATATTGCAAGAATGTTGCAAATGAGGCAGTTAGGAACGTGCATGAACTCCACTATGACAATGCACAAATTTTGTGAAAACTCACCACCTTGCAAGAATGTTGCAAACAAGTCTGTTACAAACCCTTCCTGAACTCCACTATTGAAATGCTCAAACTTTGTGAGAATAATTTATTGATGTGGAAGTCCTATATATTGATTGATAGACAAAACAGAAAGATCCGACTTTCAATGGGAAATGCAGAAATAATTAAAGTTGGGTAGTTCAAATTTGAAGTTGTTGCTTTTAAGTTGTACTGGACATTGACCAGCTTTTTGATTTGGAGGTGAAGGGTTGATGTTAGTTTGACAGCCAGTGATGGAAGCTTGGAGAAACTTGAGGAGTGTGAAATGTTAGGGCATTGGAGAAACTTGGAATAACATTAGGGATGGCCCTAAATTGTAATACTTGGCGCATGAAGATGCATAAAGCTGACCCCAAATAGTTGGAAAGGCTTGATGATTATGAGATTATGGAAGAAGGTACATATGACTATATGAGTAGGGAAAAGAAGAGTACATTTTAATTCTGTGAGACTAAGTGAAAATAAATAATTAACCAGAGACTAAACTCTAAGTTTCTGCATCATAGAAACTCGAAAATCTTATTAGATGTATAAGAAATTAAAAGAGAGAGCTCCAAGTTTGATATTAGCTAGTTTATTGATGTGAGAAATCGTATAAATTAGTCAGAGAAGCTATTCTTTTGAATGATGGACAAAACAGAAAGATTCACATTTGAAGGGATTGCAGCCATAATTATAGTTAGGCAAGACCGTGAGAAGACAGCAGAAGGCCATTCCAAATATCCTTTGTTGCTAGTTGTTATACTAACTGGATTATCACATTTTATTTATGCACTCATTTACCAGCTTATTAGTAATTTAGTACCAAATTCTGTTTTACTTTTGCAGTTAGGCAGAACTAAAGTTTTCCTGAGGGCTGGTCAAATTGCAGCTTTGGATTCTCGGCGTAATGAGGTTTTGAATAATTCTGCAAGGTTTATTCAGGGTTGTTTCCGAACATTTTTTGCTCGCAGAGCATTTATTGCAACTAAGGAGGCTGCAGTTACTCTCCAAGCATATTGTAGGGGTATGTTATCTTTATCTGTCTTTCCAATTTTGCCTCTTAGTAGCTCTATATGAGTACTTATGGTGCACAAATATTCCTGTGATATTTATATCTTGTTTGACTGTCTTACACTGTTCATTTCTAAACTGTCTTGTAATGCTATTGAAATGGCAAACTCGTAGACATGTCATATTAGTACATCTTGTATAATTTAAATCTTGTAAGTTTAACAGTCTATTTTATGCTAGCAAGATGTCAAGGTGTATGCAGGGGCAACTGTGTATTGTGCTTTTTCAGATTTATTATGTAAAAGAATGGCTCGAAGTTTTAGTGATCCATGTGACTTTTCCTTCGCATAATTTTCTACTTGCCATTTCTATGCTGAAAAATGAAGTAGAGAGCTAATAGTGCAAACATGTTGAGGAAACATAATTCTTATGTTTAGAAAAAAAAGGATTTTCTATTTCAAATGTAGTTTATCAAGTTCATCTAGAATTTTTGATTATTTTGTTGGCATATTTTTTTTCAAGTGCTTGTCATATGTTCTATGGTCATGTTTTGCTTTGCAGCTGTCCTTAGTTGTTTTCAGAAGGGTTTGTGGATATGAAATGATAGTCCCAGCAATCATATTTCTAATATTGCTGATATGTTCCTTTCTTTCTGATGAAGTGATTGCTGACTGAATAACGCTCATATGACTTGTTGTGACATGATTTTATTACCTTTGCTTTAAACATTCTGCTCTTTTCTGCAGGCTGTTTGGCACGAAGTATATATGAAATTAAAAACAAACAGCAGCAGCCATGTTAATTCAGAGACATGTAAGAAGGTGGCTGTTACGCTGTGCCTTCATGCAGGTTTACTCAGCAGCTGTTGTTATTCAGTCTGGCATCCGAGGTTTTCTCATTCGCCAAAGATTCATCTGCATGAAGGAGCACAGAGCTGCCATGCTGATCCAGGTTTCTTGCTTGCTGAATGAAACTTGTGCTTTTCCCTTTCTTATTCTTTTTCCATAATTATGTCATTGCTTTCCATATTTTAAGTCACTAACTGATTCACCTTAATGCTTTATGCATGAAGGTGACATGTGTTGGCTTTTCCACATAGGTTTCACAAGTTATGTTCTCAATAGGGGTTATCTACATTATGTTGCAAATAATCATCGATTCTACCATCTCTTTGTTTCATTATTTATTAAATTATATGACCTGTGTACAGCGGTTATAACTTGCTTTACTAGTTAAGATACCATATATTGGAACTCTGATATTGATACTAGATAGGTTTTACATAATATGGGTTTAAATTTGACAGTTCACTTGCAGTTTGATTACATATTATGAGCATGTGAAATGACAATTAGCCAGATGTACGTGCTGAGTTTTGTACTAGTTCTTTGGTAGATGAGCCTTAGTTCCAAAATTTAATAACATGTCATCCCAGACATGATGTATGAGCCCTCCCGTGTTTGCAACTCTTACTTGTAAATTTCTCCAATCAGGCAGTTTGAACACCTTGCTTTGTCTTCTAATGTGGTTTGCTTGCTGTTTGACATTTGAAGCACCGAAGATGAAATTGGAAGTTTCAGTTTTGGCTACAATCAATTAGAAACTGGGACTGGTTTTGGTGTTTAGCTGGAAGTTGAATTATGGGCCCAAGTTAAGCCTATGGGGCTACAAATTCTAATTCTCTGGGCATTAATTTATATTTCTAGTTGTCTGGGAGCATTTTATATATTAAATTTTGGATGTGAAGATTTGAAAAGCATTACAAAGCTAGAGGAAAGCAAATTTTGACCATAAGATTGGTGTAAAGATTAATTATCGTGGCCATGTAGGTAGCAATTGTTAATTCCAACTTCACATATTTTTTTGCTATAGTTTTATCTTTTTGTGACTTGAACTAATATTTTTATTCTTTTCAATTTTTTTCTGTTTAGAGCGCTGATCACAGAAACTACTGAAACTGTCAAAACTGATATACATTTTTCTGGTCACAACCAGAAACAGAAGCAAGTTTCTGAGCTTTGGTTAAACTGGCACTTTGAAGCTATGGTTTATCTTGTTTTTAATCTGGAAAAGGGTAGCTTTGCTCTTTTTTTAACATTTAATGCTACATCATTTACTATGTTCATTGACAACATGTGCTTGAATTTAAATCAACTCCTGCCTTTTGCTTATTTATACTATATATAAATAGGATGTTTGGATTTGAGAAATTTTCCATTCTGATCCTGCCTGTCATTTTCTTCCAAAAATATCCCTCCACCTCTTTTACAATACTAACCAATTCCTGTTTAAATTTGAATGTATAAAAATCAAATAATCAAAATCCTGGCTTTTAAAAATGAGAAATCCCATTTTCTCCTTAAGAGTTCTATATAATCTCAAATTCTATATTTATTTTCTTCTAAAATGTATATTGCACTTTGATTGCTTGTACATAATAAGGAAAGAGTAGAAAACCATGTCAGAAATGCATTCATCATTATGGAATAGTTGCAATTTAGTGTATTCTTCATAAGCTTTTTTTTTGTATATTTTTATCTTTTAAACTTTTCTTTGAGTATCGATAAATCTTATGTACAAGATATGTCTCATGTTGATTATGTGCCACATATCATAGTGAAGTTCAACTTTAGAACCGTAGTTGGTTCTTTTTGTCTGGTGCGAAGTTGTAGTTGTTTTTTTTGCTGTCAGAATTAAAATGAGGGTTCCTTTACCTCATGTGACAGATGGCTGCTAATGGTGCTGTAGGAATTAGCCTTTGCATATGTTATTTGAGGACCTTTACCTGCAAATGCAATGAACGCATGTATATCTTTTAAGGATTGCAGTTAATATTGGCTTGTTATGAGAAAAAGAATTTGGGACCATATTTTGGTTGATAATACTCGTAACTCAGTTAGTTTTAACTTTTTTTCTTGTAAAGAAGTGACCGTGTGGAGAGAGGCAAAGACATGGTGCTTTATGATATTAAAAGCTTATTTTAAAACTTCTCATTTGTGGAATAACGATTGTTGCAGCAAGGACATTTATATGGTAATTAATTAACCAGTCCCAATGCTAATTCTATATCCCAACCAGTTCAAAATTTGTTGTTACTTACTAGTAATTCAACATGTCACTTCCTTAATTGTGTTTTCATGGTGAAGAGTTTTTTCTCATGCATTAGAGATTGGTACTGTTGATCTTCTTGCTTAGTAATCCGAATTTCTGGATTCTTTGTATAGGGGTTTCTTCTTGATTTACAATTAGTTGATGAAACTAATATGAATCCCAATGAGCCTTTTAGTTGTTTGCGCAAGCTATTGAAGCTGGTTACGTCTTGTTAGTTTCATTTTTGTTGCAGCAATTGCATCAATCCTTGATAAAAGTCCTTCTCTTTCTTTTCCTCTTTGTGCGCATGCTTGTGCTTGTCTGTGGTCTGATGAACTTGTTGATATCTTTTGTGTGATATAGTCTTGGTGGAGAATGTGGAAGGCATGCATGGTTTTCCGGCAACACCGTCGTGCTGCAGTATCTTTACAATGTGCTTGGAGACAGAAAATGGCAAGAAGAGAACTTCGGAAGCTTAAATTGGTATGAATTCCTGACAATTCTGGTGATTCAGAAGTTATCTTTAACTGCTGATAAGTACACAAATTTGTTGCTACAAAATTAAGTTATAGATGTATACATATGTTACAACCATATAACTTACAGGTGCATATATCATATATATGTGCACATTTTTTTGTATGAGATAATAGGGGAAGTAAAAGCCTAAAAGGTGACTCCCATACTATTAGAATCACTCCTGAAGTGCTGATATTTCTCAGCACTTGTTTTCTCAGAATGAGTGAGGTAGATTTGATGGTGTCAGGAGGGATGATATGATAAATGTGAAAAGTTCAACATTTAGTATGAAATTTGAGTGGGATAGTGTTGCATGTGGGTTTGGAGGAAGGAATGACAAAACATAGCTTGCTTCAAGCTACTAAAAGGAGAGGCATTGCTCCACCTTATGCTTATATTTCTTCACTATACTTTTCTTAGTGATTTTTGAGGAAAATTGTGTTGCCTATGTGGTGGAAGAAGAATGGGGATAAGAGCAAGTTTGAATAAGGAGACATGAGAAGGGCTCTCTCCCATGAGGTGGAGCTCAAACTTGGACAATTTCCAGCAATATGATTTAGCATATGATCAGAAATTGTTCTTGATGGCAAGAACTCTTAGAAATATTATCCGACTAAGGTGGAGGTTGCACTTGGACAATTTTCAGCAATTTGATTTAGTACATGATCTGAAATTGTTCTTGATTGTAAGAACCCTTGGAAATATTGTTGGGTACTCGGACCATCAAGCACTAATATCAGGAGAAGTGGGAATGCAAACCTGTGAAAGTGGGCATTCCTCCTTTATCATGCTTAAGGCAAGGAAGTGCAGAATTGTAGCTGATGCACTAAGCAGAAGCCCTTGATACTGTATTCTTATGTATATGGCAGGAAGTAGCAGCTTCATGGAATTTGAACTGTGCATTCATCAACCATTTAAGCCCTCGTGAAGGGTTCTTAAGATGATACATTGATATTCTATCGAAAACAAAGAAGATACGTTGATACATATTTCTTTGAATTTCCTTGATATTTCTTTCCCATGATCAAGGCATTACATTGAAGTTTTTTTTTTCCTCCAGTGGGGCATCATTTAATCTTTGCGGATTTATAAGTCTGATTGCATATGATCTCTTTTGAATTCTTTTCCTTTCACATTCCACTTTTTGTGCTTATATATATATATATATATATATATATATATAGAGAGAGAGAGAGAGAGAGAGAGAGAGAGAGA
>KE505033.1:71253-106703 GCA_000441515.1 Elaeis oleifera | reverse complement strand
AGAGAGAGAGAGGGGGGGGGGGGGCTAGAATTAGGTTGACCAGATTTGGACTCAGATTTGGTCAGGTCAAAACTCTATAATAGGGGTCCTATATCAATGATTCAAGCCATTAAATATGATTTAATACTTCGAACTTCTTGCACATAAAAAAGATATATAATTTGGAGACGCCTAACCTATGCATGAAGTAGTCAAAACTTAGACAGTCTCAATAAAATTGTGAATTAGATGTATTTTTTTTATCACTTGATGCATAGGCTAAGGGTTTTCAAATCATATGATTTCTGATGTGCATATAGTTTTGAGGTAGTAGATTACATTCAACGGCTTGGATCATCGATGTAGGACTCTCATTGTCTAGTTTTGACCTAATCGGATTTGAGATCAAATCCGTTCGACCTTACCCAAGTCTACCCAAACGCCTCCCCCACACACATATACATCCATCCATCCATGTACATATTTGATTTTTGTATTTGATTTTTGAGTTCAGTTGGTGGGTGTTCTTGTTTTTGCTTGCCAATACTAGAGAATATGCCTATAACAGCCTATGAGAGGTTTATTGTAGTTCTGGGGATTTACAAAATGATAACTACTTTAGCATTTCCATAACCATATGATTGTGGCTATGAGTAGTTTGAATATTGATAGATGTTCATGCTATTATCATCAACCTAAAACCATATGTTTTGAATAAACTTTGATTAATTGGCAATCGTTATCTATAATTTATGATTAGTATACCATGATTAGGGTTGTAAGTTCTAGCGGCATGGTTCCTGTTCGTGTCAGGCAATCTGCTTCTTTTTGTGTTGCTTGTTGGCTATGATGCATGATATTTTCCATATAATTAATTTCTATTCTGGTGCAAGATCTGAAAGGCTTTCCATTACTAACAATTCTATAGAAGGCCATCTAAATTTTTACCATGCTACTTTTTGAGAATTTCCTTTTATATACATCTGTGCTACAACCAGCAAGCACATAGATATTAGTATATACTTTATGTATGGGGTGCATACTAATACTATATAGAAGTCACCAAACTGAACCTCCCTCTGCTTGATTTTTCCTGAGAGGACTTCATGTGTTTTGACTAACTACTTGATGTGCAAATTCTTGCTATTTCATTTTCCTGGCAAGCAAAGTTATGATCAATAACTTCAGTGTCCCGAGTGCTTGGTCTAAGTTTGGCCTTTCATTATCATGTTAATTACCCACTTGATTCTGAGAAGACATTTATTTTATTGGTTTTAATTCTTGAAACATTTTGGAGATTCTTCAGATTCTTTAGTCTGGACCGTGCGTATTTGTTTTACTTCTTGTCTCTGTACTATGGTATCATTTGATTTCCCACAAGTTTCATGGCATACAACATATTAACAAGCGTCTCCAGCCTGTTATTCCTTGAATATTTTTGTTTTTGGATTCTCAAAACCATCCAGATGATATACTATTAACATAAGAAAAATCAGATCAAATATAAACATATGTTTTAATATAACCAAGATGTTTTATTATATTATTACTATTGTTTGTAATATTTGGACAATAATAATATATAGCTTGTTACTAGTGATCTAGTGTGGGTACTGTATATTGGAAATGTTGTCTTGACTTCTGACTCTGTCTCGTAAGATGTGCCTTGTGGATGGATGCAATACCCTATTACTGAACCTTGTCATCTTCCCTTTGTATTAAAATTTCTAAGTTAAGTGAAATCTCTGAGTATTGCTATATGATTAAATGAACTTAAATTGTGATCTGCAGTTAGTCAAACTATGTCCAATAACTCATGACCGGTAGGGTGGACATAGGGTGGACAAGTTGTGAGGAAAATCTTTCCAGTATGCCCAGAAACTAAGCTATCTCATTCACTACAATTATCTCTATTTTATCAAATGGTAATATTTTCGTAAGGAGTGTAATGGCAGGACATAATTAATTTAATATTTTGTGTAATTTGTTTCTGACATTTCTTGGAATACGGAGTGATCATGATCTAGCCATTTTTAGGCTAACATTCACTTAAAGTATATAAAAAAACAGATTTGGTACTCATTTTCATATGTCACTGAAGTTTTCTGATCGTCAAGTGCAGATTGTAATTTCTTTTATTTTTTCTTTGTTTTCATGAAATCATATTTTCTATTCAGTTGTTCTCTTAATGAATTACAGTTTGGTTCATTTTTCCCTATATGACATGGTTGGTTTCATTCAGCCTTGCATTTTGCTTTATTTCCTTATTGTGATGATGATAATTTTAAGTTCTCCCTCTGAAATTCTGTAGGCTGCAAACGAAGCTGGTGCGCTGCGGGAAGCAAAGAATAAACTTGAGAAAAGACTGGAAGATCTTACTTGGCGCCTGACTTTAGAAAAGAGGCTGCGGGTGAACTTTTGCATCGGACTATCTTGTTTGGTGTTTATAATTGCTTCATGTTCCAATTAGATTAATTGGTTCTTATGAATATTTTCTTCTCTTTTACTTGCTTATATTCCAACCTTGCATGCACTCATCTAAGTTAACTACTTATGGTTAGTTGGGAGTATTACCAAAATACAGATGTAGATGATTTGATTAATTAGATGTGACAGCTGCTTTGAAATTTCTAGAGAAAGTCGCAAGCATTCCTTCGACTTCCTCCTCTTTGACATACTGATACCTTAGACTATTTACGTGTAAACATGTTAATAGGGCTGCTGGACATAATGAATTTGAATGATACGTGCACTTTCTGTAGACTTACCAATTTGTTTAGTATTATGCAAAGTTTTAAATCCTGTGGGATGGGGCTGCCCTGCTTTTCCCATGGAACGGGATGTGCCGCCATCCCGTCCTGTCCCGACACTTGGGACAGAAGATGTCCCAAAGTGTCCTAATTTGAGACGTTGGAACGCTAGTGGGATGGCTCTGTTCTGATACATGGGATGGTACCCTGTCTCGGTGTCCCATTGGACGTTCCGCTGGGTACTGAATCTTTGGTGTTATGAAATCTAGAAATATATATTTTGGGATGGATTTGGATTGTTCGAGTTGGAATATGCTATGCATATCATGGCGTTTGGAGTGGGGATTTAAATGGAAGATCGAGAATTCTCCCTTCATATCATAATGATATGCTCACGTGTTATGCAAACCAATTATATTTATGTCTATGCCTGGTGAATGCATCTTGGATTGCAGAATATGGGATGAGCTTCACTCATGTTCTGTAAATGTCAAGATATGTGAAAAAGATTGGGGGAAAGGGGGGGTTGGTGGGCATGCACACTTCTTGACTATGTAAGTTTGGTACCTCTCTTGTTTCTGATTGTCTGATATACGGTCTTGATCAATTAGAACCCAAGTGAGATTTCAAATGGTTCTAAGCATGGTCTCTTTCTAAAAACATGTTGAGTCAAGGATTCAAGTGGCGGACCATGCTGATTGCGCTGTCAGGCTGCATTTACATGTGCTACAATTCCATGCATGTTATAGAGTATTGACCCTTTTTTTTTTTGGCACTTGTTGATAGGGCTCTGTACTGCTCAGTGTGGAGGCCATAGTTCTTATTTATTTATTGATTCATTTTTTTTTTCATTTTGGCATGGCATGACATGTGGTGCTGACACCATTGCCTGACACTCCACCTGTCCCAGCACTTGATTCCTTATAAGTCCTAGAATTCTGAATCTCTTTCTCCTACCACTAGGGCTTTCAAACCAATTCTGTTAACTTCTATATACCAAATGCAGTTGGTTCTCTTTCATAGATGTGATGGGCTGAAGCAGCTATCTGTTTTCACCATAATGCTTGTTTACTTTGATCTCTTGGCCTCATTGTCGATTGCTTGACTGAGTCATAAAATTGTTGGCTGTCTTGATAAGCAGGAACCCCACCTTTACTTGCTTTCATCTTTGTTTCTTTCTGCCTTATATCATTGGCAAGTTTTGGGGATTCTAGGAAGTTAGTGGTTGGGTGCAAGCCCTTTTGTAGCACTAGTTCAATGCAGTAACTGGTACTTCGGAAGTTGAGGGCGCTCCCTCCTTGGTGTTTATTCCTTGTATTGATCTATTTCTTAGAAATTTTGCCTTTTGTTTTCTTATTTATGCATTAATTTTACAGTTATGAATTGTATATACATGTTATACGCTCAATTTTCTTTTACTCATATGAGTTTTTTTCCCTCCCATACACACCTTTTGCAAATATGGCCTATTGCATGCTAAAATCACTATTTGCATATATGTATCCCACAAAATTTCTTGTTTTCGCAATGGTACCCCTTAATTTTTTGACTGATGGTGTTTATAAATGACTATTTAAATACAAAATGATTGTATTGCCTTGTATATTAATACGCATAAAAGACATGTAAAAATTTAGCTCTTTACAATATTAATCAAATGTTCTCGAGGGTATTCATGTAAAAGGATAATAATGTTTTTTATACTTAAAACTAAGGTCTATGATCTCAGTATCAAGTATGGTACCATCACATTGTCAATTTGGTATAGTAGCGAGACTCCTTTTTCTCACTTTTCATCATGGTATTGCCGGAAACCAGGTGGTACGGGTCGGTATGGGCATATACTAACTTGATTGATGTTTTTGTACTGGTTTCGACCTGGTATGTCCAGTATGTCCTGAACTGGGTGGTTTGGGCCGGCAAATCTTGCTTACAAATTTTGTTTCTAACAGCGGTAGTCAAAAATCTAATGGAAGGGGTCATCACGAAAATAGGATATCTGTGGGGTATATATGTGAATAGTGACTTTTAGAGGATTGATATGCAATAAGTTATATCTACAGGGGTATATTTGCAAAACACATTTAGTATTATTAGGCTATTTTCCTACATTAGTGGTGGATTCTGCTGCAGTAACTCTTCTAGGACTCGCTTTTTAAGTTACAGAATAATAGAGCAAAAGAATTATCTTCACCGGCTTGATTTAATATTTTCAAGACTTATCTATGTGATGTGCCAGCTCCCTTTGCAAACGCTCTGATGTGGCTCAACTGTTTGGCCCCCAAAAATTTGTTCTCTCCATAGCATTTCTCTAATAAGCATGACCACTTTTAATAGATTGCCTGATTGATAGCCATTCCTTGCCATAATTTCATAGATGAGTTTCATTTACAATTCATAGAAAGAAAGACATTCTCTGTCCTCTATATTCCTGACCAATCCAACATACCTCTCTAACCACTACCTAAAGCACCTTCTAAAATCAGTCAAAACTAACTTATCTTTCTCACATCTCTCTTTTATCTGTGATCCTTATCTTTCTCATTAATCAAACTCCTTTTGGGATAACGGTCCATGGGTTTTAGTCCACTGGTCTACCCTCCTCAGATCTTTATTGTTATTTTGATAATACACCCAACTAATAGTCTCAATAATAGTTCTTTTTTTTTAAAGCAAATTACATTGTTAAAGAGAGTTTAAATTAGACATTGATCATGGCTTTCTTTGTTTTCTCTTGTGCCTTTTCTCTCTCTCTCACTCTCAAAAAAAAAAAAAAGTAAACCGCATCAATTGGAAAGGGCAAAATTAAAGTATCGAACTCTTGCTTTCCTCAAATTTCTTCTCTTTTCATAAGGATTTGAAGGTAGCTCTATCGTATTCTTTGAGAGAATTTTGTTTGTCTGAGCCACAAGGTATTTTTTTTATTATACACATCTTGCTTCTACTTCCTATGGATTCTCCTTTTTTGTTATGTTTGAGCTTCCTCATGTCAAAAGTTTTCTCATGCATTAAAATTTTTTTCGGAACTCCTAATATGCTACCCCACATGTGCCTGTTGAATACGAGAAAAGTGCATCATTAAGCTAGTATAATATCCTAGTAATTTCTTGACATTAATTTGATTGCAAAAATTCTTGGAGACCATGATTTGAAGAAATAAGGCATGTATGCATGTTGAAGTGCGGTGTTTAGATCAGTGTTTGTTAGAAGAAAAAATTTCAAGAGTAAGATATAAGACTATTTTGATTGGACCTTTAGGTTGTTGCAGTATTTGGTTGCAGCTATACATATGTGCTTTTAAGATTTGACAAATTTCCCTAGCATTTAGAAGTGGTTATTTGGCCAATAAAAATTGGATTTCTCAAGTTGGAAAGTTGACCTTATTTCTCAAGAGGACTTTGACTGATACCCAGCAGTTCGGAGTCTGTGGATACTGCAGTTTGCTTTATTCTCTGCATTGACCCCAAGGCTGCTGTTTGGTATTGCCTGACATGATATGTGGTGCCAGCATGGACTAGCATGCAGTGAGGACCATTTGATGCGGTTTGTACTGGGCATATCATATGTATATCGTATGGCCTGCCTTACCTGTCTGATGACTTGTAGGGGGTCCTATTTGGTTGGGTCAGGTCTGGGTTTTGCTAGGCCAAGACTTGTGCCTGTTGAGGCTCCCATTGAACTTTTGTTCATATACAATCCATTGTAGAACTAGGTCTGGTTTAGATTCGGGTAACAAATGTGTATCGGGTTCGGATCAGATGGAGCAGGTTTGGGTACCCTTTACAGTTATTAAATATTATTTCTTATAGAGTTAATCAAGCTAAATAATCCATGCCTTGAGAAAATTATAAGCATCTAATACATGCTACAAAATTAATCATGGACAAGCACTTGATGGTTAATTATATGGCATTAATCAACTAAAAACTGTAAGGATACACATTACTTAAGGTGAAGTATAAATATACAATATGTGTTCTAGTATGTCATTGCTTTTTTTTCTCTCTCAATTCAAGTATATATAAATAAGATTAATATTATATGTGTATGTATGTATGTGTATATGTATTTATGTGAATAATATATGTGCATATATATGTTGTATGTGCGCATATATATGTGGATATATATACGTACATATGTATTTTTATATGTATGTATGCTTGTAAAACATTTAAGTTATGCTGGTTCAGGTTGGGTTCCTCTTAGGTCAGGTATAAAAAACCTCAAACCCAGACCCAACCCGAAAGTTTCAATGGGTTTGACTTTGATTCCACACCCACCCATTCATTCTTGGGTTCGGGTCGGGTTGGGTATTGGGTTTGTGGGTTGGAGTGAGCACTGACGGCATGAGCATTAACCAATCTTTAAGCTTCATTGTCTTATTAGCTGCTCAAGATCTTTCCATGCTTTTTACCATTCTGTAAGCTCAGTTCTGTTAGCTTTTTGCTTTTATTTGCAATATTTTGTGGACATGGTTTATCGTGTAGTTAAGACCCTTATGTGAGCTAAACGATAACAAATAGAAGAGGCAAGGACCTATATCATTTGGAGCATTTGTATGCCAGATATCTTATGGTAATTCTTCATTGGTGTCGTCCATTCATTGTGGCTATAGTTTATCTTGGCCAAATGTCTAACTTTCTCTAAACATCATTATTTAGTTAGGTGTTTGCATGTCACTTGTTTTTCTATCTTGTAAAATGAAATATGTGGCTGAGAAAAGTGTCTGGTACCTTCTCCTAATCTTTAATCATGACCCTTGTGCTACTTGGTCTTCTATTTTTCAGTAGGTTGGTTCCTTTCCCTCTGACTTCTGTGGGAGGTTTGCCGCTATTCTGTTTTCCTGATGTCTGACTTACCCATTTCACTTGGATTGGATTGTTGATTCCTTGATATTATGTTTGCATGATCATGATTCTGCTTCTATTATGTTTATGAAATTTGAAACCATGAAGATGTTCCAATCCAGTAAAGTTAGAATACCGTTCACTGGAATTCGTGACACTTTTATCTAATGAATCCCTTGCCCATTATCATGTCCTCATATCCTCAAGCCGATGCAGTGATTACATTGTTTATATGGGATTCATGTCATCAAGGCCTTCTGTTCTGGTGAGTTGCATGACTATATGAGACTGGAAACGAAGCTCCAAAGACATTTAGTGCAAGGAAATGCTTAGGAAGCAGGTGTTGGAACAAGATTATGATGGGATTCTGATGCTGATATGGCACCCAAGAAAGAAGCTTGTCTGCTAAGCAAGTACTTCCCACTGGGATTTATGACCCTGAATCGTATCCTTATGTACTGCCTTGAAGTAACTCTAACATTCCTCTGAGACTGTTTATCCAGCTCTGTTTTTGCTTTCTTTTTGCATTGTGATTTTGTCATAAATAATACAGCCTATTTTCAGGAAATATGTGCTGTTTGGGACTTTATTCTCTGCTTATGGATATCTCATCTTTTTTGACTTTTTGATATCCAAACATGTCATATGTTGGATATCTACATTTATCTGTGAGTCAAATAGCTGAGAATGATTTTATTGGGATACATGATGGTAGTGTAGAATTTCTTGAAATCTAAAATTATCGAAAACAAATAAACCAGAATGGACATGTTTTTGTATGTTTGTGGCACACAGACAGATATTGGCAAGACACTTGTATATGTACATTGAGTTACCTATTTGAACCACCATAAATTAATAACCTGGATGTGGTTTTTGGTCATTGTTACCTTCTGGATTTCTTTCGGTACTTGGTTTTAGAAAATATATTCTTCCTGTTGTTCAAGATTTTATGCAAAGTTACTTGATATCTCGAACTTCCCTAATGCAGGTAGCTAGTGAAGAGTCAAAGTTAGTTGAGGTGTCAAAGCTTCAGAGGGCACTGGATTCATTAAGTGCTGATTTAAATGCTGCTAAATTGGCCACTGCTAATGAACATACTAAGAATACGTTGCTTCAGAATCAGTTAGACTGCTCACTGAAGGATGTAGCAACTTTACGGGGTAGTCTCACTGAAATGGCAGAACTAAAAAAGAAACCTCTATTTGAAGGTTTGACAATTTTATTTTACATTCTTATCTTGAAAATTTCATGTATAGAGTGCTGGTGTATTTCATTGTTCTGCTTTAATGTTATGTTTTGCTGTAGATTTCCTTATTGTTTAGCATGTCGGTACTTCTTTTGCTATCACAACACCGAGTTTCAAAATACTAACAATGAGCATGAAGCACATGCATGACACATCCCTGATTCATGGTTCTTCACTTTCATGCAACAATAGCTATGTGTGAGACTTGGGTAAAATGACTATAAGCATATTTGTGTGTGTGTGCGTGTGCGCGTGCGCGCGAGTATGTGTTGGAGAGCAGGGGGGTTGCAGTGATTATTATAATAGAGAACATGAAACACATGCACGATTGTATTCAAGAGTCAAAAAGTTCCTCCACTTTCATTGCGACAATTGATATGTAAGAGATCTGGGTGAAACCACAATGAACATGTTTTGTGTGCATTTGTGTTCATGTGATATGTTTGTGCATGCATGAACGTGATGTGTGTGCATGCTTGCTTGCATGTGTGTGACCCTCAACCAAGCACCCACGCATGCAAACAGGCATGCACAAGCTCATGCAAACAGGCATGCACATTAAAATGCAAGATGGGAAAACAGTCAGCAACACCTTTGCTGCATAAAGCTTGAAAGTTCAATGGCAAAATTTTGCTCTGAAAGTCATGTAATTAATGTCTTGTCATCTATCTGTGATTGGATTCTTCCAATATTTTATTTGTTTAAAAATGATTTGAGTGATGTATTCTTGCTTGGACCTCTTTTTTCTTTTGTTTTCTTTGGGTACTGTTCTTTAAACAACTACATAGGAGTAAGCATATGTACAATCATGGTGTATAATCATGTCAGGACAGAATCTTTATGCAAAGAAAGCATAAAATTGAATATCTCGTAGTCTTAGAATGACTTAAAATTGGAGCTCGTCCACCTGTAATTATCTCTCATGACTTATCTTCTAAATGATTCTTGCATAATCAGTATTTCTCTTTTTATTGAAATATAAACTTTAGTATAAATCTCATATCATATCAAGTTAGTCAAAAATTTCTTAAATTTATTTATGCATTCAAAAGGACTATTATTCCTGTATTTCTCTCATACAACTTGTATTTGCTTCTATTTTATCTGATTGTTTTTTTCTTGTATTTCTAGTCCTGTGAGAAATGTGTAAATTAATTCCAGTTAGATGCTGATTATAGTGGCTGGTTGTTCTCAAAGATATGCATCTTTGATTCCATATTGCATAAAATTATGGATTTAGGCAGTCATGAAATGTGATGAACTACTGCTATTAAGATGAGCTCCATAATGTAAATTATCTGCAAGTTGTGCTTTAATTAATGAGAAAAGGACATATTATATGCTAAATAAGATGTAAAGGAAATCTTGAATGATAAGTCAAAAAATGCTCAAAATGTTGCAAGAATATGGAATTTTTCATATTGAGAATCAAGGTTGGTCGAACCGATACTAGGGCCTGTAAGGCTGTAACTGTCGGCCACTAGTTTGGTATGGTATTGTACCGATAGTTCGACACACACGGTATGGCATGGCATGCCGGTTCCGAATAGGCACGACATTTCTTTCTTTTAGTTTTTTTTCCTTTTTCAAATTTTTAAGGCTCTCATGAAATCTATTTTTTTTGAATGATTTTAAGCCTAAATTGATGTTTTCTGATGTTCCTATTACTCTGGTAGACCCGAAATGATGCTTATCGACGTTTTTGAGTGATCTTTCTATGTTAACATGGCATTGTTTGAAATAAATAAAAAAAGATGCTCTACGTGGATCTCAAGTCTTGAAAGGTGGAAGCCAATGGTAGTGTTTGTGGGTTTGTGGAGGGTGTCATTATCTATAAGGATGATTTAATGGTAACACACTATATGATGCTTTTTAATACTTTTGAGTGATCTTTCTATGTTAACGTGGCATTGTCTGAAGTAAATCAAAAGAAATGTCCTACGTTGATCCTAAGTCTTTGTAGGTGGAAGCCAACGATGGTGGTAGTGGGTTTGTGAAGAGTGTCGTGATGTATAAGGATGGTTTAATGATAACAGCAATATCTGCAATCTTGTTGAGTGAAATATGCTCAACTTAGTTAATAGGATACAAAACATAAATGGAATCAATTGTGTATTTAAAATACAACATATATACCGTAAATGTCTGGATTGCTTGGATAATTAGAGGGTACATCAGCCCACCCTTTTAACCAAGCGATGTTGTAGTCCTCTATACTTATCCTATAAGGTACATACTTTGGATTATAACTGATATCGGATTTCTCGCTGAAGCTTTAGCTTTGAGATATGTCCTCTAGCTGATAATACGGTTATGGAGGGATCCATCCAAAATTTCGGTAGCAAAATCCGACTCATAAGATACTCCGGGCTATGTAGGGAAGTAGCTATCGGAAGGTGATGTCTCGGATGCACCATACCCATATCCATATGGATTATAAGCTACTTGTGGCTATAGGTAATAGGATCCAGCATACAAGAATTAACCCGATATGTCCATCGATCCTACTCCATGTGTAAGATTATCTGCAATTGCATCGTATCTTGAACGATCTCGAGTAGCCAGTCTCCTATATGCAATTGCATCCTTGCAGGCTCTACTAGCTTGTGCACCACGATCCATATCATGTGTGATGCATAAATTGGGATTCATCGGTGAATCGAAGATCATCTTGTGGTTGTGGCGGTCTTATGTCCTCCACTCCTCTGGCCACAAGATTTATGACCATCAGAATTGTTTATCATTGCTTTTTTCAGTCTTTGAATATGAATGAACTGACTCCACTCTCTCCATCGGGGTGCAATTGCATTTTCTTTTCTTTAAGGCTGCATTGAGCAGTTGCCTGCCCTCCCTTCCCTCGTGCCCCTTTCTGATTGGTTGTGCTGGGAGGATGGATGTTGTCATATTGTCTGATATGATTGGGTAGCATGTTGGGCTTGTTTAAGCAACCCTCAATGATATCTTTGGGAGGATGTTTAGGACGTGGAGTCATGATGAATAGCTTCCTAGTGATTTTTTTGGAGTCATATGATGAATGGCTTCCTAGTGATCCCTTTGGTCCCTTTGGTTGTGACTGATCTGGAAGCTTGTATGGAACGTTGCGAAGTGCTTCACATCCATCCTAACTTCGTTAGCTACAGCCAGTTGTGGAGGCGATCCTGGCTTATCAAGCTTCGACTTTTGCTATTGTTCGGTAAATCATTTGATGATTTTTTTTAGCTTTTATATTATTTAAATTTAATAACAATTATAATAATTTAAATATCATAAATTCAGAAAAATATGCTTTCTTCTTCAGAAAATACTTTTGAATTTCCTATAAGTAGGACTAATTTATTTTTTTGTATTAATTATATATATTAATAATTTAAATTTTAAATTAATTTAAATCTAAAATTTATAAAAATTAATTTGAGATTAGATCCATGCAGAATCCTACCATACATGCTACATATATTTTTCTAAGCTCATGGACATACATTAAAAGTTACTTATTTTTCAAGTTCATTTAAATTCAGGCCTAGGCCACTATGAGTATGCTGCAACCAAACTTGAATAAAATAGAGACCAAATTTTGGTTGAAAGTAGCTTGCACGCTCCTAAACAACATTCTAATTTTATAATTATTTTTTTGACTTTTTTATTTTTAATTCAAATATATATTTTGAAATTAAAATTTTAGATTTAACAAAATTAATGATTTTGTCTCATTGTATAGATCATCCATAGATCTACAACATATCACAAAATCACGCCAAAATTGAAAATTTTGGCATGACCTTCCTTATTTTGGAATTTTTGATATTGAAAAAAGAGAGGAATGGAGGTGAGGGAGAGGCACCTTATCTTGTTTTGGGTTGAATCTACCTTTAATCATCGAAATCCTGAAATTTTTAGCATGTTGGTTGGGGGGAGGTTTGGGATAAAAGGATGATTGGTCTGAGAAAGCTCCCAAGCTTTCTCAAGCCTTTCCATCACTCAAATAAGAGGGTAGGGGACGAACTGAACCCTATGAAGTGGGGGTTGGCATTGGTTCTCCAAATTGCCCGATTCAGAGCGGTTCAGGCCTAGTTTTGAAAAACCAGACCGAACTAATTTGGGCCTGCACTAGTACGGTTCAGTACGAGGTGAATTAGGTGGTTCGGTCTAGTTTGGCATACCATGGTGAGAATACTAATGAATAAGATCTTTGTGAAGATTATGGGGATGGATATTATAGAGTGTTGAATTTTCACTATATTGGATCAATTATACAGAAGATTAAGGAGCTGGGTGAAAGTTTGTAGCAAAATTAGTGAAATTGTTAACTTTGAAAGCAAGAAAAGAGTCCAAATTATTCTCTTTTGAGAATCATCTCATATATTGGACAAATGCTTGTTGGATGTCATTACTTATATAGTGAGCATGTATTCAAGTCTTGGTGGGATGTTTGACAGGACTTCGGGATGGAGTACCATCTCATATGTCAGGATAGAACCGTCTCGCCATCGTCCCAGTGTCTTGATCGGGACGTCTTGGGACATCTTCTATCCCAAGTGTCGGGATGGGGTGGGATGGCAGCATGTTCGATTCTATGGGAAAATTGGGATAGTCTCGTCCCATGAGATGAAAAACCTTGATGGTGAGAGTATCAGACATGAGGACATTAAGTTGGATGTAGTTTGTGGAAGAGTACAATATCTGAAGTTCATAATGGAGATGTCAGATTGAAATAGGTGGATTTTGAAAGGTGGTTGGTGGTTTGGGGTGGTTTTGGGGGGGGGGGGGGGGTTGTAACAGTGTTTTATTAGTGGGGTTGAGCCTCATCTGCGGCATTGGTTCACTCATGAAATATCAGATTTTTGGTAATTTGAGTAGCATTCAAGGAGCTATCACAGTATGGAGGCAGGGGGTTGTGTTGAGGAGACAGCATGCTCCTGAAAAGATGTTGAAGTCAAACAACAGTAAGAATGGTATCATCCATGTCACAGCACTCGACATTTTGAGTAAAAGACAATGTTCTATTTCTTGGCCATCCATGTGGATTGAGTCTAAAACAACATTACTAGTTGGTGGAAGGGGATTAAGGCAGTTTTGGGCTAGAGGCAATATGACTTGGAAAGAGAGGAATAGAGTGCTGTATATGGTCAAAATTACCTCATTTTACCTTGTAGTAAAAGTGTTGAAAAGATTGTGGTTCTGAAGTGCCTCTTTTTTGTCCAAAAGAAGATTCCCTAACTTGGCCAGGGTCAAACTCAATGTGAAGAAATCTTTAGTTGTCTCTTCTATCCTAAACCCAGTTGGAAGCTTCCTTTAAATCTCAATTCTTACTTTGATGGGAGCTCCTTAGCCAGGCTAAACCTTCTGACTTTGTGCAGTGGTGTGGGATTTTAATGACGTTGCTTCTGAATTCTGGAACTCTAAGAATGTTGGCCCGTTGTGAACCAAATGCCATTGCCCATGCGGAGTCTCTAGGAAGGGCCTGAGCTTATTTTGTGGCATCATTTAGTGGAAAGGAATTAGAGCAACATTCTTGTTTGGCCTGGAGGTGAGTAACAGCCTTCATGGCTTGCCCTCTGCTTGAGGAGGTCTGGCACTTCAGACAGAGATGTTATTTTGCTCATATAATATTGTGGATGTTGATGAGTCATCGGTCTCTCTAGTATTCTCTAGTTTGTGGTGGTGAGAATAGAAGTGTATATTTATGTTGTTTCTTTAAATTCTTTGGAATCCTTGCTATAGTTTGTACTAATGCAATAGACTTAAATAATAGTTTTACTCTGCAGAAGGAAAAGCAACGTATGTCTAGGCTGCCAAATTTTCATTTCTACTTTCTTTAGTTGTCTGCCCAATTTCCCAAATGCATTCCTTCTCGCATGTTTTTCTTGTTAGTTATTTCTTATTTGTGTGGCACTGCAATGCTTTACTCAAGAGTTGCAATATCAAAGCACATCATATTGTAAATACAGCTAAGGAATATCAGTAATTGGCTGCTTAATGAGCTGTGATGAAATTAAATTTATTGCACAGATATTTGTCATTCTGCATAAATATTAGACACTTAAATTTATTTAAAAATTAGATTAATCTAATATTTAAATTTGTTTTTGCGTGTTTTATTTGTAATTATGCGAAAAAGAAGTCAAATACAGTTTCTGGTATGTGTTACCATTTGTCACTATTTCTGGTTGCGTTAAGTGAGCTTTTGTTGGTTTATTCCTGCAGAACTCAGTTGAAGCCCTGGGAAAAGGAATTCTGAATTAGAGAACAAAGTTCTTGAAGCTCGAAAATGTAGTGATGATACCCTGGAGAAATTGCGAGATTCGGAAGCTAAATGTATACAGCTGCAGAAAAACTTGCACAAGTACGTTTATATTTTTGGAAAAGTTTATTAACATTTATGTAGAAATTGATTATTACTGAAGATTTAAAGATGATTCTGTGCACAAGTTGTGACCATAGTATCTCATCATGGTTTACTTAGTATAATAACAATGTTAGCTTTTCTATTTGGATTCAAGATAAGCTTTTCTAAACTGACATTATCAACATGTTTAGCATAAATATCCTCTTAGTATGACATAGATACTTAATGCTGGTTACAGTTCCTTGTCATAACTCTACCTTTGTTAGCTTTATCTGACCATTATATTCTGGTATCTCAGCTTGGAGGAGAAGCTTTCAAATTTACAAGATGAAAATCATGTTTTGAGGCAAAAGGCATTAAGTGTATCTCCCATGAACAGTCATTCTGGGATTCTGAACCCTTTCTCAGAGGTAAATTTCCCCTTATAATACATTTATGGGCTTACTTGATTCTTGATTGGTTTGCTATCTCTGTCTGATGTGCACTAGTGAGTGGGTTGTAGCAGTTTTGTATGGAAATGCTGTACTCAAATAACTGACATGCATGTTCTCATGTAAAAACAGAAGCGTTCTGGTGTGCTTGCACTTCCCAACATCGACCAGAAGAGTGTACCTGTAAGTTCCTATGACTTTCAATTGCTTGCATCCATGCTTCTAATGCATCTAAGTATGTCATATTTATACTTTTCTTGATTCTAGGGAACTCCAACGCCTACAAAATTTCTTGTTCCGCTTCCGCAAAGCTTAACTGGTTCACGGAGAACAAGGATACCCGTTGAAAGGCATGAGGTGATTTTCTGCCTTTTTTTTTCAAAGCAGATTTCCTGCTTTGTTTAACCAGTTGTAATGCATAAAGCTTGTTGTGTGTGACTCCAAGTTTTTTTCCTCTTAATTTGCTGCATAAATCAATAGATGGTTGCTGTTAGCATTTTCGTGGTGGAAGATTAGTAAGTTTATTTCTTCAGTTTATGATCTTTAAGAAGATGAAGAAAATATCTGAAGAACAACAGCCAATTCTGGCTCTTCCTACAAATGTAGTTGGTACCAAGGTTTTAAATCTTGTAGGATGGGGCTGTCTCGGTTTTTCTATGGAATAGGATGCGTCGCCGTCCTGTCCTGTCCCAATACTTGGGATAGAGGATATCCCAAGGTGTCCTGATTGGGATGCTGGGATGTTAGCGGGATAGCTTTGTCCCGACACATGGGATGGTACCCTGTTTCGGTATCCCACGGAATGTCCTGTTGGGACTTGAATCCTTGGTTGGTAAAACTGAACATACAGGTTCATAAATATCTTATTTGCACTATAAGATCTTATTTTTTGGCTATGCTTAAAGTTTGCTTTTGTGGTGAATCTGAGTGTGGTCAATATGCAGGAACATCATGAACTCCTTTCGAGGTGTATTAATGAAAATTTGGGGTTTCAAAATGGTAAACCAATTGCTGCTTGTATCATATATAAATGCCTTCTTCATTGGCATGCTTTTGAGGCTGAGAGGACAGCTATTTTTGATTACATAATCGAGGCAATCAATGAAGCTCTAAAGGTTGAAACATATTTAAATTTTTCATTCTCTCTCAGATGGCTCCAATTCAATATTGAAATACCTTTGTTTTTTGCTCATATGCATTTTTCAGGTGGACAATGAGAATGATATCTTTCCTTATTGGTTATCCAATACTTCAGCACTTCTATGCCTCTTGCAAAGGAATCTACGATCAAATGGGTTCCTTACTACACCTTCTAGACGTTCTGCTGGGTCTTTGGGTATAAGTGGAAGGATAGTACAAGTGAGTGAGCTGTCAACCCTAAGCAAATTAGTTATTTGGCCTGCTTATATGAGATTCTTTATTTGTGTGGTAATGAATTGGTGTCTTACTTTTTCATCCATCCACACCTTACAAAAAAAAGTTTGGTCCACCGATCTTGACCATGCTCGTTCACAAACTATGCACCATGCACTGGTTTAGAGCACATCTTTTGTATCATAAGTGTGTGCAGTTTGTAGTTTGTTGGTATGTTTTAGACCACAACAACTTGTCTGTAGAGTGTGCTAGTTGAAGACCAAATGTAGCTGGCACTTGCATGAGGTGGTGGGTGGTTTGTAGGAGAATTTGGATGTTTGCAGGATTTGAAAGTTTTATTTGACAAAAGATGGAGCTTTACCAGCAATATATGGCAAAGTAGGATGCATTACAAATTGACAGTAGTGTTATAAATAAGGTGACTGGTTCTACTCTGCAGCTAGTTCTAGCCTTTAGAAGTTCATACACCAAGTTTGGTTGAGTAGAAGTATCACTATTTTTTGAATCAATGCCACCCCTTCCAAAGTTTTTTGGACATCACAGCTTAGCCGGCAGTGTCATCTTTCTCGTCTTTTCACTCTTATAGTCTTAGTGACATATTCGTAATACCTAATCTATAATTTTCTTAGTCACCATCCAACAATGTCTTTCCTTTTCACTTTTTCGAATTTGCTTGACTCATTTCACATGATTTACCTTTCTAGAGTCTAAAATCTCCTTCAAAGCTTATTGGACCAGAAGATAGCCTGATGCATGTTGATGCACGGTACCCAGCTATATTATTTAAGCAGCAGTTGACAGCTTGTGTAGAGAAGATATTTGGAATGATCAGGGATAATCTGAAGAAGGAGATATTACCACTTTGAATCACTGTATTCAGGTGTGTGATACTCAATGCGGATTTTCGGTCAATTTTTCATTATTGATGCTTCTGTTTCTCCTAATTTCATGATACTCTTTAGCTAAGCATGCTCTTTTTAATTAATTTTGAGCATGTCTACTGGACATGATGATGCATGATGTTCACCTCTTGTTGGTTAATATTTCATTGGGTGAAGGCCCCAAAATCTACTAGAGCATCTCTTGGAAGGGCATCTAAATCACCTGGAGGCATCTCGCAACAGCCATTGAGCACTCATTGGGATAGTATTATCAGATTCTTGGATTCACTTATGGACCGATTACGCCAAAACTATGTGAGTTTTTCAATTTATATTTTTTTCTTTCGTCTCATATCATAATGGATTGGATGATTTTTGCAGTCAACATTCTTTAATCTATTTCGTTCTTTAGTTAACTTAGGGGCTATTTGGAGCCTTGTAGTTGAAGTTGCATTGCAACTCAAGCTGTGTTGCAACTTAAGTTGTAATAGTCGACTAACACGGAAGCTCACTTCTTGTGTTTGGAGGTGAGTTTGAGAAAAGAAGAGTGTCTCAAATAGACTTTCCATTGAATACCTTGTATGCGGACGTCAGGTTGGGGTCCTTGATGCACATGGTGATGAGGATGTTCTAGATGAAGAGGTTGGCATCAAAGTCATTGGTAGTGAGGTCCTAGGCTTTTGGATGTGGATGCCATTGGGGAGGTGGAGGTGGTGATGCAAGCCTCGAGGAAGGCGGAGAAGATGGAGAGGCACAAAGCGAATGGGTGACAGAGGAGGTGACAAAGTGGATGGCAGCATAGTGAAGTCCGAGGCAAAGTAATCATGTGGGCCTCCCAGAGGTGACATGGATCCATGGCTGGGAGGAGGGATTCGAGAGCAAGGAAGGGGAGGAGAGGGGAAGGGAAGGGGGGGAGGCCTTCTGCAGTAAAGTTAAGGCAAAGCAGGTGGTTGTGGGCCTCTTGGAGGTGGTGGGGCCGGCACTGGCATCAAGGGCGGCAGAGGAGGAACTTGAGAGCAGGCTGAGGGAGGAGAGTGGAGGGAAGGAGCAGAGAAAATCTCTTTAATTAAGATATCTATTCAAGCTGTTGCAGTACATCCTGCAGTTATTTTGACCACAGGTTGACCAACTGCAAGATAGCTCTCAGTTGCAACCCTATGAGCAACTCAACCTGCAGTACACGTTAAGTTGCAGGCATCCAAAAAAGTGGGCTGACTCTTGAGCTGCATGCAGCTCTATTTTCGGGACTCCAAACTGCCCCTTAATTCATGTGTAAATATTTTTGCTTTCAGAACTGACCAGTTTCTGTCTTATTTTAGGTGCAACCATCGTATTTTTATGAATTTCAATAATAGTTCAGTGTTGCTTTAGTTGGGAAAAGCAAAATCAAGAATGTTGACAATCTAGGAATATGAGAAGACCTTTGATAACACGAATGAAATTGTAGAATATGGGAGATCTTGAAGTAGCATCAAACATAATTCTTGAAAGGAATGTAGATTTGATCCGAAATAGTTTCATGCTGCTGTTATTCCAGCCATCATTAGCAGGTTAAGAAGTTGAGTTATCAGAAAGGGGAGAGTCACACAACTCCATTATAATTTCTGCTTGACATAATTTTGACAGGGTTTGCCACTTTCATCTCATTGTAACTGAGCTCTTCTGTTGGTGGACTGACCTGGCCAAACCTTAGTAACCAGAGTCATATACCTAGGGTGATACATCCCTTTTGGAATCTTGAATCTGCACATGCTTTCTAAGCATTTTCTTGCCAAGTGTTGGTAGAATATCCACTTCCCTGCACCTGCAGCTGCACTCACTCCTACACTGGCTCTTGATTCTGGCAACCAAGTGTTAGAATTTTCATCTTTATTTAATTATTTTAAGTTGCTTTTAGAAAATAATTAGATGCTTAACCATTTGTTACTAAAAATTCATCCCAGTAAGTTCTAAATTGCAAAAGTTGTATGTTGGGTATATAATATATCAGAACTTTGATCATTGATAGAGGATACTACATGGATATTATAGTTAACCGGTGCCATTTGGAGTATCTGGATTTGCAGTTTGCTGTTGTGTTCAAGAGTTTTCATGCTTTGATGATGTTTAGCTTTTTTAATATTTGTGAGATTGGTATCTTGTTCTTTACAAGAGTATTTCATGCCCCATTTTTTTCTTTTGTTCTACTTTGATGTGTAGCAATCTTCTTTGCAGGACTGCTTTCAGGCATGTTCTGCAAAGAGCAGTTCTTTCTCATGTATTCCATGACCGACTATTTGATATATTTATTTCTATTATAAAGGGATGCTTTTTTTTTTCCTCTCTCTTTGAAAAAATTCCAAGCATTCAGGTGTCTAGAATGGCACAAGAGATTTCTGAGGAATAAGCTTGATTGGCCTACCATTCCAACTGATAAGCCTTGGCCTAAGCATAAGGATTCAGCATTGATTGATCAAAGTTTGAACCATTGAAAGTTGGAAGATTTTGCAACTTGGCTCTTGCATTATAGGCCATGTGTTCTAAGTTGGTGCAACTGGGGAGCAACCTTCCAAGGTTTCCTTAGACTTTGAAATTCAAAAGAATCAAGTTAAAGAGAAAAGGTGACAATTTGATATGGGTAACTGCATATAATCTTGAGGTAGATATAATGCATCAAGATTCAAATTGAAAACACACCATAGATCAAGGGAAATGTGTAACATTTGATAGGGCTGCAGAGTTCTATAGTCATGGAACTTTGATAATGGGGATGAATTGTGGGCAGCTTCACTAATCTATTATTGTTTTGATTCGGATTCTGAAGCAGAAAGTTTCATGAAGCAGAAAGCTGGGCAGGATATTCTCTCTTCTCATTACAGTGTTCAAGATGTACTTTGTAATTATATTTAAAGGGGATTAGTCTGTCATTTTGCTTAGCACAAATAGCATGAACCATTAGTGAATATAGCTCTTGCTTTGTCATGTTGTAAGCATATATATGATTAAATGATCTGAATGTTTATATATGCTGTAAGCATGTATATGATTAAATGATCTGAATGTTTATATAGGTGCCTTCCTTTTTATCCGCAACTTATCACCCAGCTCTTCTCCTTCATCAATATCCAACTTTTCAACAGGTATATATTTATTTCGTCTTAAAGTTACAGAATCTGTAATAAATCACTGAACATTTGACATGTTAAGCTGTTGAGTTTATTCTAATGGTTCCAGTCTACTGCTACGGCGCGAATGTTGCACATTTTCTAATGGGGAGTATGTGAAGTCTGGGCTTGCATTGCTGGAGAAATGGATTGCTGATGTTACAGAGGAGGTGATTATCAATTTTTTCAGTGTTTGGTTTTTGATGTTTTAAAACCTAATCTGCCTACTACTGTAGTATGCAGGAACCTCTTGGCATGAGCTAAATTACATCAGACAAGCTGTGGGGTTTCTGGTAAAGCTATACTTCCATGTTTAATGACTCATCGGCAGTGTCTTTGCAATTTCTTATGATGTCATGGAACTGGCTTAGGTTATACATCAGAAGCGGAAAAAGTCTCTTGAAGAGATTAGGCAAGATCTTTGCCCGGTATGTTCATTCACTGATAATTTTCTGTAGTTATTAGTATTAAATTATTCATAGGTGACGAATTATTTTTCATGACTGGTTTCTGGTATGGATCTGTCTGACTGAAGTTATCTTGATTTTTAACAGGCATTAAGTGTACGGCAAATATACCGAATATGCACGATGTACTGGGACGACAAATACAGTACACAGAGCGTATCAAAAGAGGCCTGTCATAACGCCTGCAATTTTTATCCTCTTCAAATTATTAACTCTCATGTTTTTAGTTGTGCTAAAAATGGTAATAGAAATTGCAGGTTGTTGCAACAATGAGGGATATTGTTAACAAAGATTCTCAGAATCTTGTGTCAAATTCATTTTTGTTGGATGATGATCTGAGGTATGTTGCTCTGTTACTAAAATTTTTTTACCAGGTAAACATATGATTTATGTTATGAAAAGTTCTTCTCAGCACAAATGTTTTAGAAATTGATCGACGTATGAATGCTTTTCTTTTTGCTTGGAATGCTTAATCTAATTGGCCTGAAAAGTGAATCTATCGGATATATATTTTGATATAAACATCCCATGTTAGTTTAAACCATAATATTGATATATCTATGTATTTCTTTTATATTTATTCGTTGTTCCTTTCTGTCAAACCAACTACCATTTGGAACTTTTGTTTTGTTTATTTACCATATGCGTTATCTTTGACAGATGAGTATATATATCTCCAGTCAGTTATGCAAGATATGTTGTATAACCACTGTCTGAGAGGAACAAGTCATCTGGAAAGCAGTTTCTGGTTTTCATGTTGATACGTCTACTGCCTGTTTTGCTTCTCTCTCTCTCCCCTCCCCCTCCTCTCTCTCTTCGTTCAAGATTTTCATTCCTTCAATTTCTGTTAACAATAGAATAGTTTATTTGATCTAGCAACATTTCCAGTTCTATCGGGCATGAACGAAAATGTTCATTGCTTGGCTATGTCATTTGCTGATGAAGCTACTTATCAAGGTCTCATCAATTTGCAAGCACTTTCAGTGTCCTTTATAAGATTTTTTTCTTTATTGATGACTTTCGAACTAATTTGATCATGTGAATCCTAAAAAATGTCACAATTATTGTCATGCACAACCATATCAGTTTTTATAGGCCAAAGCAAGTGTCCATTGCTTAGCCATGTTATTTTCAATGAAAATACTTATCAAAGTCTCATCAATTTGCAAGCTCTTTCACTGCTCTTGTTAGTTTTTTCTTTATTTACCATTTCAAGCCATGTGAGGCCTAAATAATGTTACTATTAACCGTCCCAGAACCCTGGATCGCCAGGAATAACTGGGTTTGTACTTTTTAGGGGTTATTTCTTGGGGCATTGGTAAAGGGTTTGGGTTGACAAGTGCAATGACACGGATTCAAGTCCTAGGGCAGCTACTTTGTGCCCCCCCTCCCCCCCCCTCCACAAAAAAAAAAAAAAAAGGAAAAAAAGTGGAAGGTGGTTTTTTTTTTTGGGGGGGGGGGGGTGCAAATGTTACATTTTTCCCAGTTTACCCCTCCAAAGAACCAGGATTGTAGGGACTGTGACTGGTCAGTCTACTTATATTTTAGATTATTGTCATCTACAACCACATCAGTTTTTTGTAGGACCAGTTGTTCTTATGAGCCTTTTTTGTGAAATTTGAAAACAATAATTTCTGTGAAATATGAATTTTGGATGCAAGATGTTAGAGCACCAATTACTCACAGCAGTTGATTAATGATAATCTAATTCTCAGAAGTTTAAAATGTCTTCTTTATGCCGAAAATGTTTAATTGGGTAAACTGTTTGCTGTAGTTTCCAACTGATCTAATTCTCTGATTGAAAATGCCTTCATGTTTACGAAGGAAGCTATCACCTGTTCATTTTGTTCATCGAACCTTTCCATAACAAGTTCTGCACCAATCTTTACCCCTGCCATATTAAGCTGGGACATGCTTTATTGGTTTTTCTTTTCTTTCTTTTTTTTAACGATAATTAGGGTTGATTTGACACAGCTGATATCTGAATATCACCACAACCATGTACAATTTATCAGTGTGGAAAAGCTGGCAACTCAAGTATTAATAACTTACACACTCTTAATGTTTATTCTTTCACTGCAGCATTCCATTCTCCACGGAAGATATATCAAAGGCTATTCCTGCAGTAGATCCTGCAGATGTTGAAGCCCCACAATCTCTTCATCAGCTTCCTTCTTCCCAGTTTCTATTCCAGCATCCTGACGTCTTTAGTTAGAAGCTGCTGCAGTCAAAATCTAACTCATTGTTCTTATTTTGGCTTCATGGAGTTTATTGCTGCACATTGGACTGCAAGATAGAAATGTCTGAGAGCAATGGATGTCTGGAAGCAAAAAAAGAACGATCAACGGCAGCAATATTAAGTTTGTTGCTCCCAACAATTTAGTTTCATCAAAGTTACTTGTGAAGATACCGAAACACACTCAAATGATAGGGTGTGTAACAATAGTGTCATCGTCTCCTGGCATTTGGCTGGCTTAGGCCTGTTGTAATACAAATATGTGGTCATATTATTTTTGTCATGGCCATGTTTCATTCTATTTCTATTGTAAGTTCAGGGTTCGGGTATAAGATGTAGCAGACTCTTGAAAGTATGGCGAGCAACAATATTCTGTCCGAGTTCATTTATTCATGTGTGTGTATATATATATATATATATATATGTTCTTCAATGGCTGGATGGTTTGCTGACACCAAAGTCTGCAAGTTTTTGTGAGGTACAGATATTTGAGACTTCCTAGTTCATTCATGAACAAATTGACAACTTAGGAACAATAAATATTTGAAAATTATATTTACACCCTCTCAACTTTTTACCTGTTTATATGTACGCTTCTTCTTCTTTAAAAAAGTTTCAATTAAGACCTTAACTTTTGATATCCATCAATGTAGCCTTTCCATGTATCTCCATCAACTGACTTCAGGAGAGCTTAGGATGGTAAGGAAGTTAGCATCAATCAATAGGATCACAGGACTTATGTAATCTTCTCTACTTAAGTTGATGGGATCATCTCCATTTGTGACAAGTGGCATTAAAAAAGGAAAGGGGTACTGTGGTGGTTGTGCATCCATTACCCCCGCGGGGTCATGCTTATCCGTTTGGCTTGTTTAATTTGATTTAACATATTGTAGGTTGGTTTAGCTTAGCTTGTTTAATAGAATAGTCACGTATGGATCTATATTTTTGATTATTAATAAAAAAGATCGGATTAGGGTTGATAGATTTTAGATGTATCCTTTATCTGGTCTGTAGATCTGTCAAGGTTAAGCAGGTGGTGTCCCCCTCAATGGTCTCCTTTGGGTGTGGTCCTCCCTCGAACGTGGTGCCTCTACTCTCGAGTTCATCCTTGATGGTGTGGTTCCCCTTAAATGGCACTGACTGCTGCAACGAGGAGAAAGAGGAGGAGGGAGTGGAGGCCGCATGTTGGCTGCTTCTCTCAATCTTAGCTCTATATATTTTTGGGGTCAGTGATCTTGCCATTCCTTTGGGTGAAGAGACATAATCTTCATGATGAATATGTTGGCTTTCGGGACTTATGGTGATGGCAAAGGTTGTGAATATAAATAGGTTTTATTGTTTCTGTTAGTATTTTTTAGGCGTGTCAAAATCGACTCTTAAATGTCTTGGGGTTGATTCTTCTGTTCTATCTTTCGTTAGAAGTTCTGGGAAACTTCTTCTTTGAATATTTTGGACCAGCAAACGACGCATGTCATGTGTATGCATGTCCATGCCTGTGCACGGGTTATTTGCTGCTGTCTGTCCTATGATGGATAACCAGTACGATGCACCGTATGCTGTAATGCACTGCCGGGGGGGGGTGTGGTTGTTTGTGGTGTTGTGTGGCGGAAGAGAGCACCGTGGGTTTGGTGGACTAATGGAGAGAGGGGGTGGTGGTTTGTTATATTAGTTAAGGGTTCACTATATGTTGGTTAACCAGTAATGTTGACATGGTAATATTTGCTTGCTTGATTTACTGCTACAGGGCAATAAAATAGCCATGCTACAAAAGCAGTGAGGGGAGACCATGTAGTGCAAGTACGTCACTGCTATCTCTGTCTTGCTTCGAATACGACAAATAACAAATTTGGAGCCAAGCCTCTTACTGAAGTCCTACAACTGAAACTTCATCCCATCGGTTTGAATTACGTCCAGAACTACGCATCCTCTTTGGTCGATAACATCCATGTCATTTTAAGCTTTTCCAAATCATGTCTCACAATTTCCATCTACATTTTTTTCAGTAAAGTTTTCCCTGTCCTTAGCAATGCAACACAACCCAGATTTGTTGTTGGTCATATCTAAAGTATGCGCAATAAAGTGTTCTTGCTGATGTTCTTCTTTGAAGCCGAGTCCAGGTTCATTTTAGAGTAAAAGTTCAGAAAGAATATGGAAACTTCAGGTTTGCTATGAGTACATATGCAGATGCTCCCAGATTCTTTTTCCCTCAATCTATGGACGTTTTTTCTTTTGGTTGGATTATGTACCAAATGCTCTTAAGGTCTACCCCAGGTGTCTTAGTAGATGCGGATTTTAGATATTGCTATTCATATTTAAAACATTTCCATGGAACTGTTTTAGATGGTATTTATGTACTCATGTAATGATGGCAGTGGCATTTAAAAAAAAATGCTGGAACAAATTGATATTAGCTTGAGCAATACAGGTACTTGCATAATAAAAGTTCTGAAGAAACTTTGAATACGTTACACGACAAAAGTTTGCATGCACTTCGAAGTTATAATATATGGCTGGTTTCTGTTCGGGTTTCTTTGGTTCATGGCCAGTTCCAAATGGCAAATTGACACTCACATACTGAGGAGCAAGCTTGCTCTGTGGCACGTAAAAGTTCACCTGAATGGATACTGATTCAACTCCTAAATATATACCTTTTGTGGTTGTGGTGTGTTTTTTTTTTGTGGGGGCCAAGTTGACCATTGGATGCCTTTGATAGTCAGGTACCTCGGTTGTTCGGTTGGGAATTTTTTATCGCCTTCACCTTCCTTTCTTCATACACGCTAGTTGAGAATAAGGTTGTCGGTTTGTTGAATTTCTTATTAATATTAATATGGTTTTTTGGTTGTTCGGAAATGTGTCTTTTCCTTGCTTTCTGTTATTAAGATACAGAAGTAATAGTTTTGAAATTAAACCTTATCCGATGCATTCTGAGTTAGATTTCACTGATCTTTGTTCTATTTTTTTGCTTTGTTTTATTACATATCCTCACCACGGCGTACTTTTGCAAATTTGCTTCTCTACATAATCCCTATGATTAACACATATGCATACGCATTCATGGATGCATCTGGGTATGCATACATGCGTGTTTGTTATGGTAGCATCAACTGCAGACTAATTCCCACCAACGCTTGGGTGTGTTTGTTTATACTGTCTCCTCTCATTGTCTTTTGTACCAATGATAATCTGATATCGGATTATTTTTCATACCAAATTATCTCTAACCAAACAAACGCCCAAGGGACTAGAATAATTGATCTTATGCTCCTCTAGGGTGAATTTGGAAGCAACACAATTGTATATTTTATGCTTTTACATTTCTTGATATATCAGTGATATGCTATATGTGGTACCTAGACCTATTTGACTAAAGACTTGCTGAGGGGTCCTTGGTGCTTGAGGTGTTTGGGGAACCAACAAGATGTTTGTCCCTTTCTTGTCATATTTTGGAAGGGTGATTTTCAAGAAAAATGTTTTATTTTAATCAAATCTGAGGTTATTTTTCAGGATGCTCTTAATCTCATCTAACTCATGTATTGGGCATGTTCTTTATGATATTAAAAGATATTTTTATTTATTTATCTAAGGATTCATTTGATTGGGGTATATCAATTTATTAAATAATATAATTTCTAGAAATTATTTATCTTGAAGAACGACCATGGAAAAAAATAATTTTATCACGTTAGGTTGGAGATAACTTTATATGGAAAATTACCAAATTTCTAATAATATCTTTGGATAAATAATTTAAGCAATGATTTTTATTTTTATTCGATCCATATATTGATCATTTATGGTCCACTTACATGAAGGATATCAATATGAGATATTTCGATAGAAATATATTTACACAAGTCAATAAATATTTTAAATTAATTATATATTAGAAAGTACATTTTTATTATAAGTAAATTTTATTATATTTTGGTATACAAATAAATATATTAATTATTATGACTTATTGATGATTATAAATATTTGTTAATTATTTGTTAATAATTAATATTTATAAATAAATATATTAATACATTAAATAAATATTATTGATCAATATTTTAATATATTTATAATATATAATATAATAATGATATAATATATATTAATATAAGAGAAAATTATATCTCTTCAGGTTTGGGCCTTACATTTAAACTCTAAAGGTTTATAAATGTCAATTAGCTACTAAACCTTCAAATTCATTATAGTGTGGCCTAACCGTCTATTTTGTTATAGAATGTTCTAATAATTCAACTTTTGTAAATTTTAAAACTATCATTAAATTTAAAACTATCATTCCTGCTAATTTAGTAAGGGGCTCTTGTTTAAATGCGAATTGAAAAGGGGTGCTTAAGATATGCACAAGTAAATGAATGACGAAGCATTAAGTGCTTTCAGAATTGTGCAAGTGAATGAATGACAAAAGACACGGTGCTTTGAGATCTATGCATATCAACAAATGATAAAGAATGGAGCATTTTGAGATTTATAAAAGCGGATGGATAAGAAAGGATAGAATGCTTTGAGATCTATGCAAGTGGATGGATGGTAGAAGATAGAGTATTTAAATTTAAGCTAGTGGATGAATAATAGAGGATGAAATATTTTAAAATCTATGTAAGTGGATGGATGATAGAGGATGGAGTGCTTTGAGATTCATGTAGGTGGATGGATGTTAGAGGATGGAGCACTTTGAGATTTATGCAGGCGGATGGATGATAAGAATGAAGTACTTTGAAATCTATGCAGATGGATAAGAATACAGGATGGAGTATTTGAGATCTATCTAAGTGGATGTATAACAAGAAGTACTTTGAGATCTGTGCACATGGATGGATGATAGAGAACGGAGCGTTTTGAGATTTGTATAGATGGATGGATGATAGAGGTCGAGCACTTTGAGATCATTATAGATGCACAAATGATAAAAGATGGAGTACATTGATATCTGTGCAAATAGATGAATGATAGAGGATATGGTACTTTTTAATCTATATAGATGGATGGATGAAAGATTATGTAGTGCTTTAAGATTTGTGCAAACAAATAGATCATACAGTACTTTAAGATCTGTAGATGGACGAATGACAGAGAATAGAGTACTTTAAGATCTATACAAGCGAATAGATGATAGAAGATGAAGTACTTTGAGATCTATGCAGATGAAGGGATGCTAGGATTGGTTTGAGATCTATGTCAGTTGTAGATGATCGAGGATGAAGTACTTTGAGATCTATACAGATGGATGAATGATTGAGAATAGAGCACTTTGAGATTTATGCAAGCGGATGAATGATAGAGAATTGAGTATTTTGACATTTGTATAAATAGATATATAGTTAAAGAATAAAGCACTTTGAGATCTATATAGATGGACGGATGATAGAGAATAGACATTTTGAGATCATTATAAGTGAATGAATGATAAAAGATGGAGTGTTTTGAGATTTGTTCAGGTGGACGAATGATAGAGGATAGAGTACTTTGAGATCTGTATAAGTGGATGGATGAGAGAGGATGCAAAGCTTTGATATTTCTACAAGTGTATAGATGATAGAGAACGAAGCATTTTAAGATCTATATAGGTAGATGAATGGCAGAGGATAGATTACTTTAAAATTTATATAAGTGAATAGATGATAGATGATTGAGTGTTTTAAGATTTTTGTAGGTTAATAGATGATAGAAGTAGATTGGATGAATGTAAAGGATAGAATACTTTGATATTTGTGCAGATGGATAAATAATAGAGGATAGAATACTTTGAGATTATATGAAAGCTATAATCCATCCTCTTCGAATCAAAGGTATTTTTATCTTTTTTCTCACTTTATTAACGATATTAGGATCCAATTGATGACCAGCCGTATCATAATGAATTTGAAATTTTGATGAATAATTGATATTTTAAAATTTTAAGATCCAAATATAAATGGCTCAAACTAGGATATTTGCATAACTTCTTTTAAATATAACTAATATTAATTATATAATATAATTAATATAATTTTATATAATAATAATAATTATATAAGTGAATGTATTTTTATCAAGAAATGATAAATTTAGATTTTCTCCACTTGGTAATCCAGTGTAAAAAATAAATACCATCTTTAATGATATTATTTATCTTTTTAAAAAAAATAGATATGAGACCTATTATTTATTTTACCATCTTTTTCATCTACTTATTGTACCAAATACATAAATAACTCTCTGATTTATTTTTCCATACTGGATTATCTTAATCAAACATGCCTTAAGGATAAATTTAATATTTATATAATTTATTATTCAAAAAAAATTACTTGGTTGTAAAGATAGAATTAGAGGTGGTAATCAGGCCAGATTGGATGCGGGCCGGATGTGAGTTGGATTAAAATTTATCAATATAAATTCTACATGTTTATTAAACGGATCAATTGTGAATCTGATTTATTTATTTAATAGATAATTTAATCCGAGCTATATAATTTATTTATTAAATAGCTGAAATCAAATTCAATGAATTAAATAAATTAAAATAGATTAAATAAATTTTAAATATATTAAATAAATTTTAAATAAATTAAATAGGTTGGGTTATGATCGGATCCTTCACGTGAGAGAGATGCAACCCGAATTCAAACCCGAACCCGACCCGGACCCTGTAGTCGGTGGAGATAAGCGGTGGAAGGCATCGGACGGTTCAGGTAGCTGAATCCATAAAACGGTGAAACCGTCCTCTCTGTCTTTGTCGTCCCTAACCTTATCGTAGCCCCGTCTCATCTTTTGAGCTAAGAACCGTGATTTCTGCAAAACCCTAGCTTGCGGAAAAGGTCCTCATCCTCCAAAACTCTAATCTTCCTTTCTCTCGACCGATTTCTCTTTCCATTTCTTCTTTCTAGGATTTTAATTCGATCTCTTTCCGTTTTTCTTCTAGGCTTGTTTCTTGGGTTCCGGTCGGATTTCTAGGTTTTAGGTCAGGGGTTTCGATCCCACGAGAGGAATGGACTCCCTGGACGCGGAGATCGCCCGGGCCCAGGAGGAGCGGCGGAAGATGGAGGAGGTGGCGCCGCTCACCTCCGTCACTTTCGATGCCGACCTCTACGGCGGTGACAACCGTTCGAGGGCTACGAGCGCTCCATTCCGGTCACCGAGGAGGACGACGACCAGGACGCCGACGGCCGCGATCTCGCCCGCCGGATGGCCTCCTACACCGGTCCCAAGTCCCTCAAAGAAATACCCCGGGGCGCCGAGGCAGAGGATGACTCCGGCTTCAAGAAGCCTCAGCGGATCATCGACCGGGAGGACGACTACCGGCGCCGGCGGCTCCAGAGAATCATATCGCCGGAGAGGAACGACCCGTTCACCACTGGGGAAGCCACGCCGGATCCCTCGGTGAGGACCTATGCTGATGTGATGAGAGAACAGGCGCTCCAGAGGCAGAAGGAGGAGATGCTGAAGGAGATCGCCAAGAAGAAGGAGGAGGAGAAAAATAAGGTGGCAGCAGAGCCGGCTCCTCCGGCCCAGAAGAGGAGGAACAGGTGGGACCAGTCACAGGAGCCCGATGCCGCAGCCAAGAAGCGAAGACTACGTCCGATTGGGATGCTCCTGACTCGACTCCTGGGATAGGGCGATGGGATGCGACTCCAACCCCTGGGAGGTTGCTGACTCCACTCCTTCGGTAAGGAGGAACAGATGGGATGAGACGCCGACTCCTGGACGATTGGCTGATGCTGATGCCACGCCTGCTGCTGGTGGAGCCACCCCTGGTCTAACCCCAACAGGCATGACATGGGATGCAACCCCAAGCTCGCAGGCCTTGCCACCCCTACGCCCAAGCGCCAGAGGTCGAGGTGGGATGAGACCCCAGCAAGCATGGGCAGTGCCACACCATTGCCTGGTGCCGCAACCCCAGCAGCTGCATTCACTCCCGGGATTACTCCGGTTGGTGGGGTTGATCTCGCAACCCAACCCTGGGGCTATCAATCTGCGTGGCGCCATCACTCCAGAGCAGTATAATCTGCTGAGGTGGGAGAGGGATATTGAGGAGAGGAACCGCCCATTGACCGATGAAGAGCTTGATGCGATGTTCCACAAGAAGGGTACAAGATTCTCGACCCACCTGCATCTTACGTGCCAATAAGGACCCCTGCGAGGAAGCTATTGGCTACGCCTACTCCCTTGGGCACTCCTCTTTATGCGATCCCTGAAGAGAATCGTGGGCAGCAGTTTGATGTTCCAAAAGAGGCTCCTGGTGGGTTGCCTTTCATGAAGCCTGAGGATTACCAGTATTTGGGGCTTTGTTAAATGAAGAGGAAGAGGAGCAGCTCTCTCCAGAGGAGCAGAAGGAGAGGAAGATCATGAAGCTATTGCTCAAGGTGAAGAATGGGACGCCGCCACAGAGGAAGACAGCACTTCGGCAGCTCACAGATAAGGCCCGGGAGTTTGGGGCTGGCCCACTCTTCAACAAGATCTTGCCTTTGCTTATGCAACCTACCCTTGAGGATCAAGAGCGCCACCTTCTGGTCAAAGTTATTGACAGGGTGCTATATAAACTAGATGAGCTGGTTCGGCCTTTTGTTCACAAAATTCTCGTTGTTATAGAGCCTCTTTTGATTGATGAGGACTATTATGCTCGTGTGGAAGGGAGAGAGATTATTTCCAACCTTAGTAAAGCAGCTGGTCTTGCCACTATGATTGCTGCAATGAGGCCGGATATTGATAATATTGATGAGTATGTGAGAATACAACGGCAAGGGCTTTCAGTGTGGTGGCTTCTGCTCTTGGTATTCCTGCTCTCTTGCCATTCTTAAAGCTGTCTGCCAGAGTAAGAAGTCCTGGCAAGCACGGCACACAGGTATCAAGATTGTGCAGCAGATTGCAATTCTTATGGGATGTGCTGTTCTTCCGCACCTAAGGTCCCTCGTGGAAATTATAGAGCATGGTCTCAGTGATGAGAATCAGAAGGTGAGAACTATTACTGCCCTGTCTCTTGCTGCACTTGCTGAAGCAGCTGCACCTTATGGTATAGAGAGCTTCGATTCAGTGTTGAAGCCTCTTTGGAAGGGTATTAGATCTCATCGTGGGAAGGTTCTTGCTGCTTTCTTAAAGGCAATTGGTTTATCATTCCTCTCATGGATGCGGTATATGCAAGTTATTACACAAAGGAAGTGATGATTATACTTATCCGCGAGTTCCAGTCGCCAGATGAGGAGATGAAGAAGATTGTGATAAAAGTTGTCAAGCAGTGCGTGAGTACAGAGGGTGTGGAGGCAGATTACATCCGGAATGACATTCTTCCCGAGTTCTTCAGAAACTTCTGGGTCAGGAGAATGGCTCTGGACCGCCGGAATTACAGGCAGCTTGTGGAAACAACTGTGGAGATAGCAAACAAGGTAGGAGTTGCAGATATTGTAGGAAGAGTTGTGGAGGATCTTAAAGATGAGAGTGAGCCTTACAGGCGTATGGTGATGGAGACTATTGAAAAGGTTGTTGCCAACTTGGGGGCTTCGGATATTGATGCTCGGTTGGAAGAGCTTCTTATTGATGGGATTTTGTATGCCTTCCAAGAACAGACAAGTGATGATGCGAATGTCATGCTGAATGGATTTGGTGCTGTAGTGAATGCCCTTGGGCAGAGGGTTAAACCTTACCTTCCACAAATCTGTGGTACTATAAAATGGCGTCTGAACAACAAGAGTGCGAAAGTCAGGCAGCAAGCAGCTGATCTTATATCACGGATTGCCGTTGTCATGAAGCAGTGCCATGAAGAGCAACTGATGGGTCATCTTGGTGTTGTTCTGTATGAGTACCTGGGCGAGGAGTACCCTGAGGTCTTGGGATCTATTTTAGGAGCATTGAAAGCCATAGTTAATGTTATTGGTATGACTAAAATGACACCACCTATCAAGGATCTGCTTCCCAGACTGACCCCCATCTTAAAGAACAGACATGAGAAGGTCCAGGAGAACTGTATCGACCTTGTTGGTAGGATTGCTGATCGTGGTGCCGAGTTTGTCCCTGCCAGAGAGTGGATGAGGATCTGTTTTGAGCTTCTTGAAATGTTGAAGGCACACAAGAAGGGTATCAGGAGAGCGACTGTGAACACTTTTGGATATATTGCAAAAGCTATCGGGCCGCAGGATGTCTTGGCAACCCTTCTGAACAACCTGAAGGTACAAGAGCGTCAGAATCGTGTGTGTACTACTGTTGCTATTGCCATAGTTGCAGAACTTGCTCTCCATTTACGGTTTGCCTGCCCTTATGAATGAGTACCGTGTGCCGGAGCTGAATGTTCAGAATGGGGTTTTAAAGTCTCTCTCTTTCCTATTTGAGTACATAGGAGAAATGGGCAAGGATTACATATATGCTGTTACACCTTTGCTCGAGGATGCTTTGATGGACAGGGATCTTGTTCATAGGCAGACTGCTGCTTCAGCTGTTAAGCACATGGCTCTGGGAGTTGCTGGGTTGGGTTGTGAGGATGCACTAGTTCATTTGCTTAATTATGTGTGGCCGAACATATTTGAGACCTCTCCCCATGTTATAAATGCTGTGATGGAAGCCATTGAAGGGATGAGGGTTGCATTAGGTGCTGCTGTCATTCTGAATTACTGTCTTCAGGGTTTATTCCATCCAGCAAGAAAGTTCGGGAGGTGTATTGGAAGATCTACAACTCACTGTATATTGGATCCCAAGATGCACTTGTGGCTGCTTATCCAGTGTTAGATGATGAGGAGAACAATATATTTAGCAGGCCAGAGCTTATGATGTTCATTTAAACATGCCATGAAGTCTAGAAGCTTCTTACACATTGAAAAATATTTGATGCTTCTGTTATATAAATAGGTATGTTGGCTAAGCTGTATATCTAGTGTTGTTACTAGCTTAATCTTCTTCCCTTTTTGTTGAAGTTGGGAACCTGCATCCTTTCTACTGCTTTTGTTTATTTTCCTTCAAAAACTTGCCACTGAGGTTACTCATTCTTAATTATAGAGATCTGTTTTAAGTATCAAAATTCTCTCAGATCTCTGTATTTTCTTTGGCAATGATCTTCACTTGCCTTTAGGTGAAGAAAAGATAATCTTCCTGATGAACACATGCTGGATAGATATGGCTTTCAGGATTTATAGTGATGGAAAAAGATTTAGGAATATAAAGTTCTTTTTTTTTTTAAATAATTGGAGGGAGTGGGTTGTGTCTCTGTGTTTCTAAGTTTTATCATCTCTTTATGTTATTTGAGTAATGTGCTAAGTTTTGTTGAATAGGGTAGCAGATATGGGCTTGCTGGTGACTTTACTAGAAGGGCTTTTGATTTACAATTTGTTATAGGACATACCAATTATTTACACGGTCTCAGAAATGGTATGACTTGTGCCTCGCATTAACTGATGTAAAGATGTGAATTAAATAACATTAACTTAAGCCATGGTACATTTAATTTTAGGCTGCAGAAATGTGCTGGTAGGTTTGGTCAAGAGTTTGTTAGTACTAGTTGTAGGTTCAGTTATTAATGTTTGTCAATCTATATACTGAGTATACATAAAAGAAAATACGGTGAACAGAATAAAATGGACTTGTTATGAGGTGCTGGAATCAAAAGATAAGCTATCTAATGATTGTTAGAATGTGTGTTCCCTAGGATTTTTGATTGGATTCAACTTTGGGAGAGGTCCATCTGAAATCTGTCATGTTGAACATAATATATGAAGGAGTTGATGTTCTCTCCTCTGTGTGTGTGTGTGTGTGTGTGTGTGTGGTGGTGG
>KE505033.1:54087-65888 GCA_000441515.1 Elaeis oleifera | reverse complement strand
TACTAATATATATATATATATATATATATATATATATTTGTGTGTGCGTGCAGACTATTCTTTGGGTGAAAAAATATACGCAAATATATTTATACAACTTTTCAGTCTTCCTGTTGCTGTCTGCATCGCATCTCATGGTAAGGACACTTGTCAACGTTATTTTGCCACAACTTTGTAAGGATTACGTGGTATATTTAGCCCCTCTGTCAGATCTCGTCCTTTTTTTTTTTTTTGGGTGTGTGTGTAAAGAAGATCTCCGTTCAGTTGAACGAGCTTGACTTTGCAGTAGGTTTTTCTATTTAACACTCCTAAACATAAATAATTCTATTTAAGTTTGTTAGAGTAGTTAACATTTGCTATTACCTAAATTGTTTCTTGTTTAACAATGTCTGTTGTAGCGTTAAGAAATCAGACCCTTCATACAGATCCGAGAGGTCTACAGTTCCACACACATCTAACTGAATCCAATCCTGATTCAAACATAGGATCCGAATGAACAAACACTTGCACAATCCCCTTGAGTGACTCTATAGTTGGTCTTCTAGACTCAATAATTCCTCAACAAAAAATTCTTTTGCAATATAGAATGCTCACCGTCCATAGTGATTGACTTACGCATGGAATTGAGGTGCGGTGCACGTATTTTTTTTTTCGGTTTTTTGCTCAATATCCCGAGCCAAATATTCTTCCCCACACAAACAGCTTCCATAGTTCATGGGCTACAGATCACCCATGGCCATCGTATGTTCTCCAGCTCAAACAAGACATCAAATAGCTGCTTTCCAGGGTTAATAGACGTCCGATCCACAATTATGCAAATGATAGTATCTTTTCTTATTCTCTTGACAGATTTTAAAACTCTATAACCTGCCAAGTGTAATGAGAACATTCTTTAATTAAAACTAGAAAGAGCAAAAGCCACTCTATTAAGAAAACACCTCCAAAGTCCAGCTTCCTTTACGATTTCCAAAGCTGCATATCGTTCAATTGAACCAGTAAAAGACATCACAAGGCACCGCATCTGTACTCTATCATATACAGAGACGGGATGAATTAAGTACGGTGCAGAACTTCATGCAAAATCCTATTACCACGATCACAGACAGAAGTATCACTGTTAAACCTCAATTCCACAATGTAATCCAATCCTGAACCTAGCAGTGATTAGAAATAACATAATGGCATCAAGCAGAAGGTCATTCAATGCAGTATTATGAAAACTATGTTAAAAGATAGCTAGATTTAGAGCAAACGCAAGCACAAGGCACCACTTAGATGAGATTGCTGACAAGAAAGAAGCCAAGAGACCATCTAGATTACCAACATAGTTTCTGCAGACAGAACAAGTAAGAGAAGCCCAACCGTATAAATACCACCACCACCACAACATTTTGACGTCATCATCTTGGCCACCAACACCCATGATCCAAATATTTGGGACAGGGAGCAACCAAGGCAAAGGACCTACTACTTCCTCTTGTGCTTTTCGCTGGGGCTAATGGACGAGCTTGAACTGACCGCACCTTCAAGATCTGTCAAGGAAAATGATCTCATCGTGAAAGAGAACTTTTCTGGTGGGGAATTTTCAAATGGGGCCGCAGCAACTATGGCAGCAGCTTTGCTACGTGGATAACGGGAGGAGAAGCCGAGATGGGTCATGCTCCTCTTCACTGCTATTGCTATTGCTCTCAGAGCAGCTCATCGAGATGGAGGCCGATGTGCATCGGCTGGAAACGGCAGGCCTTTTGGAAATGCCACCTTCCATGCTTTTGAGCTCGTTATTGTGAGACCTCTCATACATAATGTTGAAGGCAAGAAGATTCTTGCGCTTGCGGTTGTAAGGATTCCCTGGCTTGGCAAGGTCCTTGGCAGAGGAAAATGAGGACACATCTGCCAGGTTTGAGAAAGATTTGGATTTGCCACGGTAGAATCTAGAGATGCCATGCCTGCCAAAGAGGGAAAAGAGGCATGTGGTTAATAAAGAACAAGGCTATAACATGATTTGAGCAATTGATTATGTAAATAGTGACACTGGCTATGATACACAATTGGAAAAGCTGCCAAAGAGAACTAAGGCATGTGGTTAATAAGAATGAGGCTATAACATGATTTGAACAATTGATTATGCCAGATGGTGACACTGGCTATCATACACGATCAGATAAGAACTCACAGACACACATATCCAGTTGATTGGTCACCTTTTATTGGGCTGTGACCTCAAACTACACTGAATATCACATACCATCCAGACAACAAAATTTTGGAACTCACTAAATCAAGTTATGAACAGCTCAATGCATTAGAGACAATGACGGATCAAATATCCCTAGTTTGGCTCATTGCCATAGGAAGCAACGAGGCATTAAAAATAGCAAGACTACAAGGACCTAAAAGGACATAAACATGTGTTTAGGTGGCATCTGCATGAAACAATACATGCTCCATCTAATCATTTGATTTGGCAGTTCTCAGCAGCAACCTGCTTTCTAATTTCTGCGTGACAGATATCTCAATGTTGAATTAGGTTGTGAGATGATAGAGCAGTGGCACAATCTCATGCAAATTAAGTCAAGTCATGCTGAAGAGACGAGTGGAATGGAACATGGAAGAAGCCTTACCACCCTGTGGGCTGTGAATCACTCCTTTGTATTTAAAAAAATACGACAAAACATGCCAGTTTAACATCAGGCAACCTAATGCACATCTCGTATTTGTTTCACAGGGAAGAAACTGACACCTCAGTTCTTGACAGAAACCACTCGTTCGTCTATACCAAAAATCTCTTGGTAATGAACTTTGGTCACTAGCAAATTAGGTCATCAGGTAATAGAACAGAACATCATCATATACATGTTACATATATCTCGTGTTAGCATGATGATGGAATGTCAGACAGCGGTTTACTGAACTAATTTCTTCTAATTAGTAACTCCATCTCATGTGACTCACTGTATGGCAACCATTTAATAGAAAACAAAACATGACAGCCAACTAATTTATCATCAAGGAAGGAACCCGTTTCCAACATTCAACCTAAGGAAGTATTTTCCTAAGCAATCTCTAAGATATATTCTCCAAAAATGTACATGGAAGTTGTATTCATCTAGGTTTCGGCAAAAGCATGCCATCACAAACAATTTAAACCACACACCCTCAAGCATCTCATAAATTAAAGCCAGAAATTACAGTAAAAGAAATCAACTGTCAGCTGCTAACAATTACATCCCCACGATAAGATGCAAGAGCAGAGTAGGGAAAGGCCTAGCACAATAATGAATCAAAAACAGAGAATGACATCTCAATAGGTTTCTGCATGTTCTTATATTTTCTCACCCAAAAAGGCATTATAGTTGATAAGAAATCATCAATAGCTTATCTTCTCTTCTTTTTATTTCTTTTCCTTTACTTTCCCGATGACTACCTGAGCTAATGTGTATATGTATATATACGTATGTATGTATTCATATTATAATTAGAAAGTGCTAAAAAAAACAAGTTAACATCTCTTCAGATTCCAGACTTTAGATACATTCCAGACATGGGGATCCCAAAGCAGCCAAACTCTATCTCTCGGGCTGCTATCATATTTGAAAAGATAGCTACAATCCTTCCGGAATTTAATAGCAACCATACAATACTTGTTTTCCTGACTTTTGTTTCAACAAAACCCTGTTTATGGTTTATGCACTTAATTGACTAGTCTCCTTCCTAAACTAGTGTCCAAAATCGACTATTTGTGACCAACAAATTGAATTAATTCACTTCGAAACAAGTATACTTCCTAAACTAAAGGATCATGCTGACATTAGTTTTTCTAGTTCTGATGATCTTGTGTGCTCTAGGTATACGATATCTACCAAAACCAACCATATTCAAGACTCTATTGTCCAACTTGGCAGCGAAAAAGCTTTTTCCATAGCTAGCAAATGATTTTCAAATTTAATTTAAATAAAAGTTGTCTTTAAGAGGCCATTTGGTTGGGGATAATCTGACATGAAAAATAATTCTCATATCAGATTACCATATTTGATATGAAAAATGGAAGAAAGAGATAGTAAAAAGTTGGTGGGCCCATGCTTATTTTCAGACAGAGAAGGTAAAATAAATATCATGAGAGGGTTGGTATTTGATAAATTTTTAAATAATAATAATCCATACTTAATAAAAATATTCTCAATAAAGCTGCATATGTAATTATTAAATTTATTCTGATATCTTTTCAAATTCATTCAATAAAGAATTTTTATAAAAAATTAAGATAAAACATATATTATGTAAAGGACTATGTGATTATAGTTATTACATAAAAATTAATTGGAGATGATAATACTATCTTAGTATTAAAAAATTATTTTAAGTTCAACGATATATTTATAAATTTGACCATATTTCTATGTATATTTACCTCCAACCAAACGTAATAATCTTTTTTCAATGTAATTTTTCAGAGTAATTTTTCCACCAACCAAACATAGTAAAAATTATTTTCCTCTGTAATTATTTTCTCAAATAAATGATTCCTAGGAATTATTAGATTACCTGAGATTACCCAACCAAATGGACCCTAACAGTATTATGAGCAAAGAGATCAAAATTATTAGAAAATTTTCGAACAGAAAATCAAGAATATAACGAACTTTCTAACTACTTGCAAAATCTCTTTCTTGTAAATTTATTTAATCGCATTTTTTGAGAAGAAAAAAATTTTGCACAAAGAAACGCAAGCACAGCAGCAAACTTGAGAGAAGATTAAAAGAAGTTGAAAATAATTAAAAATTAGAGAGACACACAAAGAATCAAGACCGTAACCAATGTTTAGACTACTTGCATCCTTTCTTGATAATTATTTTCAACCGTTTTTTGATCACATTACTCTAATATTTTGAGGAAATTACAAACCCAATTCAAGAGGAAACAAAACCAGAAAACTCATCATAAAAAATTAAAAAAAGAAGCTTTGAACTAGCAATGGGGAAAGAACCAAAATATCCCAAGAAAACCGAGAAACAAGCGGCGATACCTGATCGGAAGCGAATCCTCCAGCGCGTCCATGGTCTCCATCGGCCCCTTATACCTGCTCTGCACCTCGGTCTCCCCGGACTCGTCCCCGTCCGATCCCGAACCCGCCGCCGAGCAATCACTATTCCGCCCGATCGACGAGCTAAACGACGACTCCCCTTCCCCTCCTCCACCCCCTCCCCGCCACCGCCGCCGCCGCCGCCTCCGCCCGCCGATCGATCCGCCTCCCTCCGTCGACTCGTAGGTCGGGAAGCATGGGATCCCCCGCCGAACTCCGACCCCCGATCCCGTTCCTCCTCTCCAGCGCGATCGACATCCCTCCGATCGCAAAAGAATCCCGGCGATGGACTCCAACTTAATTATACACCCCACCACGTTCCACCTACCGAACGGATGGCCCAAGAATTTCTCTGAGTCTTAGCGAAATAAAAGAACAAAGAACTCAAGTAATCCCATAAGACAGAGCAGTGAAATGAGCGATAAGAGGCATTTATAGTACAATTTCTTATTTCTTTTTTTATAATTCTGTACTATAGTAATTAACAGCTGTTACGAATAAATTTGACACGGATATTAGTGCGAGTAAAGGAAACGGGAAAGGGGCCGGGACCTAATCCGCTTATCAGGTTGGCCCGGGATCCTCATCCTCCAGTTCATGCTTTTCTAGAAAGTATTTTTTTTTTTTCCTACTATTTATAGTACCGGATGGGATAAAGTTGGCCTATAGCTCTATGTTATCTAACTTATAGTTAATTTAGAGCTAGCTGCCCGAATGAAGTGCCCCACTGCCCGTTCCTTGCGGCGTAGGCTACCCCATGAGGTCCGGTGATGATGCCACGTGTAAGCTTGTCTAAATTGGCGGTCCAATATGCAGCACGTGGAAGCGGACCACTCCCGCCGCCTGGCACGGAAGCGAGGCTTATCCGAAGTTGTACGGACACGGCTCGGGAAGGGCCTGCTGAGCTCTTCGTAGGAATATCTATGCGGGTGTCAGATTGACCGTCCGTGTCTAAAGCTGGAATCATCGTGTCCGCTATTACCTTTGCGGTCACTTGTCTTGCGACTTCGGGCAACATTACCGTGTGCCACGACCAGCCCACCGTCATGTGGACGGTTCGGCGGCCAGGACTTGTGGGAAGATATTTTCGATTTTTTTTTTTTTTTGGAGGGATTATTTTTTAATCGGACGGCTGTGGAATTCGGGACCACTTGAGGAGAAATGGATGGTGTCTGATCGTCCGTTTGTGCAAACGTGACAGCTCTTTCGGCGCTTGGGGAGCATATAGATTGGATAATGGATAAGAGTGTTTCGTGGAAGAGAGGAATCTTATATGGAAGATTCCTTGACGGACCACCAAAGAATGCCTTGCACGCATGTGGACCATATTTTCTTCAGCAGAGCAATTAATGTTATCGTGTATCTCATGGGACAGACTCCACGGCCATTTGAATTATCTAGGTGCCCAAGGATAAGCTGAATTGCAACTATTCATGTTAACTTGATGAAAAATCTATCACTTCGTGAAAGGTAAGCTAAAAGAAGGTTTCAACTTTTAGGCATGGTTTGGTATGCATCAAATCAATTTAAGCTATTTTTAGGTCTCTGGTGAGAAATGACATGGTTTTGAATTACAAATTCTTAATGCAATTATCACAAGTTGACAAAATTTACAAGCCTCTACATGATGAGTATTACATTTTGGATGCCTCTAATTTTGCTCCATTGTAACAATTTGAAGATCTTAGAGAAACTCAAGAAATTTTGGCAGAAGAGAGTTTCTAACCACCTGGCTAATTATTGGTCAATATTAGGATGTAGAGAAAAATCTAATCCAGAATGTAATTGTTTGCCCAGAGGAAAATGAGCCAAAATTTCTTCAGATATTTTATAACAAAATTTAATAACAAGAACCATATAGATTATAGATGTAGTCTAATTTACGATGGTGACCTGATATAATAAGGCTATCAGATTTCCCTGAATTTCAGCAACACTTTCCATCAATGGTTGGATATGATGGCTGAAAATTTCCTTTTAATTTAGATCAAGCATATAGTACATTTTAGGTGAAAGACGACTGAGATATAGGATTCAAATTTATTGAGAGGAATATTGGTATTTGTACCCTGTCCATCAAAGATGCCTAAAATTTGGTTCAATCATAGCTGACAAATTAGCATATATTCAAATATTCGTAAAGTTGTTCAAATAAGATCTATAAAGGGTAACCTAATATTTCTTGCATCTTCAAAAAACTTTTCTTAATAAGGGTTTAACATATTCAACTATTAGCTACTTGATTGCACTTATACTTTCAAGGTGGTAAGCAAATCCCTTGGCTATCTTGTTCCAGTAATTACAAGTGTTAGATCGTATTTTTGCACAATCTTTTGCCTTTTATCCTTGATCTCTTGCATATTTTAAAATTATATGTTTCCTTGACAATGAATTCTATACTAACTAATAAAGCATTAGTGTTGAATTAAGAACCAATCCTAAAGATATAATTATATTTAGAGTTAATGCAGCCCGGTAGAAATTTTGGATCCTAAAAGAGATTAAATAACAATCATAGATGTGACCTTGAAATAGATGTGGAAAACAAAACTAAGCTAATTTTGCGAGCTTTATGAAACAATATAGGAGAAATGGCCAAATCATGGACCGAGCTTGGTTTGCAAAGCATGAGCAAAATCATGCATAATCTAGGTTAGCATTTGTCATATTAAATTACTTTGGCTCTTGGTATTTATAATATTTCTCACCTATTTGACTGGAAGATATCTGCATTGTTGTTGTTTGTGCATTTTTTTTTAATGTAGAATATGTTTGCTGGATTGGGAAAAGTTTGGACGGTGAGAAACTAAATAATATACAAATGGGTTCCTAAAATTTAAATGAATTTTCTCTTCTCTTGATAAATTTTTCCCACAGTTTGATGAAAAACCAAACATATGCTTATAACCTAAACCCATCAAACTGACAAATGCACAACTCCCTTTTAATTCTTCTTTGTTGGTGTTACACAAACATATTTTCCTAGCAGCATGATGGTAAGCTGTCACAAAATTTACTAACCTTTGAAAGAACTACATTTAGGGTGTATTTGGTTGGAGAGGGAAGAGACCAATTTTGATTTTGATTATGCAGTGCAATGAGAATGGTCCAATCGATCAAAACTCAATCCTCACTTTCTTTTAGAGATTCAAATTTTCATTCCGATTCTGATCACAAATCAATTTCAATCCATTTCGATTCCCATTCCAATTTTGATTTCAGTCTCTAACCGAACGCCCCCTTAATGAGTGAACTATGGATGAAAGGTAAGTTGATAGGACTTGAACGTGTAGATTGCTATTATTTTTCTATTTCATTTTTTTTAAAAAAAACTTATGGTTTAGGGTATATTCTATTGCTCTAGGTACAGGTGCATGAAAAAATAGTCTACTCGAATTCATCTGAGGGAGAATCTTTTCTATTATAGGGGTATTTAGTTTGTAACTGAAATAGAAATTGAAATAGAAATCAGAATCAGAATGATCAAATCTTCTAAAATATTTGGTTCATAGTCCGAATTAGAATCTAAACAAAATTTGAATTTTTAAGAGAAAATGGGATTTGAGTTTTAGATAGATTGGATCATTCCTATCTCATTTTGAAATCAGAATCAGAATGAGACTCCTCTCAATCAAATAATTAGAATAAAAATTACTCATTTCTATTTCTATTTCAGATTTTAATATTTTTCAACCAAACATCTCTTATATTTATTCAGATCTATATATTTTTTTATATTAATCAAAAATCTCTTTTTTGATTCCGTAAGCTCTTATCCTTTGGTTAGGAAGCAATGAGTGCGGCTATTGGAACAATTCTTATTCCTAGAATACAGCCAGCGGACATTTAACCTGCGTTATATAAGCATTAACCATGACGTATATAATCATTTCACACTTGTTCTGTGACCCTTCTCACACAACTACACTATACAAAGTTACAGTGGCCAATAATTGTTATGGACATGATTCGTTGGATAGCAGTCATGTTGCAATTAAAGCCACGGATTTAGATTCTCCTGTCATGTGCGTGGTGGTGATCGATGGATCCTTGTGGGCTGCACGTATCTCTATCCTGACTTGATGCCCAGTCACACCCGACAACAGGGCTCACAGGTGGAGCAAATCCAGAACCGGACAGCTATTCGTAATCCACACGTGTCATGCTCTTACTTTTTGGAGATTGAGACCACCTGATTCCATCCAGACAAGTGGCATCACATTGAGTTGACACATCATCACCATATTGGAATATTCTACTTTGACCAGGTCAAGAACCGACTCGGTCGCCTCGTTGACGATATGAACAGGTTGATCAGTCCAACAGATAACCGTTGGCTGGATTTTGCTCCGATGCTCTAAAAATATTTAATATTTTAATTTTTATTTATTTTGATCAGATTAAATATGTTCATTAACATTCTAGCTGATTAGAATGATAAATATTTAAAATTATAATTATTTATATCATAATAAAATTATTTTTTTTTAAATAATCTTCTTTTTCCGTGAACTATAGGAGGTGTTGAACACGAAAGAGCTACGAGCACTAGGGGTTGGTGGTGGCAGAGGCGGCAATGGCGGCATGAAGAAGTCGTGGAGGGTCGGGTGGTGGCGATGACGGCGACGCAGAGAAGAGGGTAGGGGAAAGGGGTTGGGGAGCATAGAGCGGCAGCGGATACTGAAAAGAGAGGGGAGGGATGCGGAATCGAGAGTGGAAGAGGTTGGTGCTGCTGAGGGGCTTGGGGGGTGGGTTGGTGCCACGGAGGAGGTGCAGGCCGTAAGGGAGGCATGCACAGAGGAGCGTAGGAGGTTAAGGGATTTGCAGGGGGCCACAAAGCGATAGCGGACTTCAGAAGGAGGGTATGAAATCGAGAGAGGAGGAGGCATGGGCCGTCGAGGGTGGGGGAGGGTGCAAAGCGGTGGCGAACATTGGAGGGAGGGCACAGAATCGAGAGCGAAGGAGGCACGAGTCGTCGGGGTGGAGGGTGGGTTAAGGGGTGTAGAGCAGCGGCGGATGTAAAGGGACATGGAACAGAGAGCAGAGGAGGTTGGTGGTGCGGGCCATCGCCCGGGGGGGAGCGGCGGATGTAAAGGGACATAGAACAGAGAGCAGAGGAGGTTGGTGGTGCGGGCCATCGCCCGGCCGGGGGGGTGTTGGTGGCACGGAGGAGGCGCGGGCCGTGGGGGGGGGTGTTGGTGGCACGGAGGAAGCGCGGGCCGTGGGGGGGACATGTGCAGAGGAATGAAGGAGACTCAAAGGGGCCAGGTGGTGGTGCAGATGAGGCGCAGAGGGTGGGGGTAGGAGCATGGGAAAGCTATAAGTGGTATCGTGGGCCAGGGAGGTGAGGGGTGGGACGCGATGAAGCCACAAGTAAAAAAAGAAGAAAGAAGAAATAAAATATTATTTTTTAAATAATAATAATAAAATATTATTTTTAAAAATAATAATAAATATTATTTTTAAAATAATAATAATTTTTTAAAAATAATAATAAAATATTTTTAAAAATAATAAATATATAATATTTAATATTTTTATAATAAATATTATAAAGAAGTATCATAATAAATCTTATTAGTTTGTATGACCTTAGAAAAAAAAAAAAGGAAAGAAGTTCCTTCAAAAAAGAAATATAGTTTTGGATTTTTTTTTCCATAATATAATTTCTTAAAACAAAACAAACCAAATGGCACCCTCTTCCGGTAATTCCTCGTCAGAGAATTGCTGCCAAAGTATCATGCACCCAAATTCTTGCTCCTGGGTAGACAGGCATCACACAAACACAGACGTAACCTAAATCTATTCGAATTAATTATCCAGGTATCAAGATACAGAGAAGTACCAGCTTGAGCCACTATTTTTTTTAATCTTATCCTCCTCTCACAGTTCTAGTGATAAGTTTGGGAGACGGACCAAACCTTAGCCTTCGTGATAGCATCGCGGATCGAGCGAAACCCTGGCCGCCATTGTTCCAAGGCTAGGATTTGGCCAGCCAACGACCACGGTCCCTGATCCAGGACTCGCGCCTTTTTCTCCTCAGAAGAAAGAACAAACAGGAATAAACCCTCAGATATAAGTGATACATGAAAATCCCCTGCGATCTTCCAACGAACCTTCATTTCCTTATGGACGAATTCCCTCGGAAAGCCACGGCCTAGAAATTTGCCAACCAACGCATGCCTCCAATGATCCGTAGACCTTTGGGTCTCATCCTCTGAAAACGCAACAACCTCCGTAAACCTCCTTTCCGACAACGCCACCCCTCCTCTGTTGCTTTCGAAGAAGACCAGCGAAATCGCTATTGTCTTTGAACAACTTGAGACCAGGACCTCGCTGGCGCTGTCTTTCCCACCGAGGAGACCAGCGGGATCCCAGACGAAGACGAACCCTGAACGAACCTTTAACCGGACAAGGTTGATCGCCAGAGGGGGATGTAGATCTACTCCCTGGCACTCTGTCCCACTGACGAGATCAATAGGATCCCGGATGAAGCCGAACCTTGGATGAACCTTTGATCTGGAGAAGAAGCCCTCTCTGATCTAGGTGAATCCCTTCGAAAATAAAACGATTTCCCCTCGAGAGAGATAGAAAACCTAGCTTCCCTTTCTCATTTACCACCCTACTTCCAATCGCGCACATAGCGCCCTTCACTTGCCGCTTATTATTTCATACCTCCTCTCTCTCTCTCTCTCTCTCTCTCTCTCTCTCTCTCTCGTAC
>KE505033.1:19680-50598 GCA_000441515.1 Elaeis oleifera | reverse complement strand
TTCTTCCCCTTTTTTTTTTTTTTGGCTTGGGTTTGGGTCTCTTAAATCGAGCTTGGGCTTGGGTCATCACATTGCTGGTACTGGATTAGAAGATATTTCTCCTCTACCACTTGACCTATAATCCTATCTCTCATTGGGGCAATCACCTGGAGCTGTTGGAAAGAGAGGAACGCAAGAATTTTTCTTAACAAATGCTCCTCTCTCTGTTCTATAGCTTATGAATGCATCGGCATTTTTAATCTTTGGTCTAATTTACATGAAGAAAACTCAAGTTTAGAGTATGGAACAATTTGGTCAAAAGTCAAGTCTGGACCGGCATTTATTCAAGACCCCTGTTTCTAAATATTAGTCTCATGTTATGAGTTCTCAAGCTACAAGAAAACTTTGCAGTTTCTGATCTTTTTTATTTGTTTGGAGTTTTATTTTTTTATCTATGTAAGCCACTAAAATGTGGCTGATGGTGGCCTTTCTTTTTATTTTTTTCTTTATTTTACCCCCTTCACTTCTTTGTATTTCTACTTCACTCTACTTATTATTCTTCCTACTTTTCACTTTGTAAATATTTGATTACTGAATAAATGCTGGGTGGCTATGTACCTCCCATGAACCTCAAAAAAAAAGAAAAAAAGAATGAGCTTAAGTTCAACATAGCTCCGCTCCAATGATTTTTTCTTCAGCGATTATAGGAGTTTATCCTGAACACTAAATTGAGACTAAATAATCCCAACAAAATTATTTCTCCAGCTAATTTCTCAACAATCGCTAAGAGCTACGTAGCCGCTGAGAGCAGCCCTATGTTGAGGAGGAACACTAATTAAGATTTAACAATCCCAACAAGATTATTTCTCCAGCTAATTTCTCCAACGATTGCAGGAGTTTACCCTGAACACTAATTGAGATTAAAGACCTGTTTCTCTAGCTAATAGATTAATTTTCAAACTCTTAGCTAATTTACATCCAATCCCCAACCTTGTACTCAACAAGCTAACCCCGGCCCTCTCACACCATCTTTCTCAGTTGCCTTCTCTCTCTTGTTTTACCTCTCTCTGTTCTCTACTCCCTTCTTGCATTGAGCTCTCTCACTTGCTCCGCAGCACCCTTGTAATCTCCCTTCTTGCTACTTTCTTTCTCTCGCATCTGGTAAGTTTAATCTCCACACTTTCTCCTCTATTTCTTTCTCTAAAATTTATTTGATCCAATCATTTCTCCTCTCCAAAAGTATTTTTATGCTGAAGCCTAGTTCCTTTCTCTTTTTTTGCTTGGGAGAAGAAGCTAGGGGCTTTTCTAGAGGAGGATTAAAGGCTTGAGGATCTGCTCATAAATTTTAACATTTTTATCTAATAATTATCCAATTATATATGTTGCAGTAGAATGTTACATGTTAAAAACCCATATTGATAGATAAAGGTTAATATTTTTGTATATCTGTTATGAGTATCTTTTCATGTAAAGTTAACTAAATTTTCTGACTAAATAAATTTAATTAGGATCTTATTGTATTTCATTGGGGGAATAGAGAGGCTCAGATTTTAATATTATGGTATTTCTTGTAATAGTTGCCTTCCTTTATGGATGCCATCTGACAAATTTGAGCCCAAAATTTTAGTGCTTTATGGTTCTAATGGAGTAGCTGTTCATATTACCTGGGACTGTGATTGTGTAGCTCTCTCATCTTGTTGGAAGCTTTTATTCAATCGCTCTTTGGATAAGGTAAGTACTTTTATCATTATAGTATTTTATAAATGCATTTATATATGACATTAGAAACTTTATGATTGAATATTCACCATGACTCCCACTGAAACCATCATCTTTACATGCTTAGTTTCAAACATATAGTTTATAAATGAAAGTGAAATACATTTTGAAATTCGATTTTACTTAGTTATTTTAAGAAATTTCTATGTCTAAGAAATAAATATTTCACTTTATTTACCTTACATATAGTAATAAGTTTTAAATATGGATTAAGCATGTAAATTTTTTAGTTGTAGATATTAGCCTAATTTGTCAAGATGGAAATATATCAAGAAAACTCGTTAATTAGATTGGTTTATCATGATAGAAATATGTTTGAAAGCTTATGAGTATTAGGTAATATAATAATTTATGTATGGCTAAAAATTGATTTTAGAGTTTGAGCGGAAAATTTGGTTTTACTTTGTAGTTTGAGAATGATCCAGGCCTAGCTAGCAAGGTCGGCCACCAGCGAAGCATCTATTCAAACCTAGCTTCTCTCAGATATCTATCACATGGTTAAATATCATTTTGGGCTCACACCATAGTGCTAAATTTGGTCCAAATCCTTGTCATAGGCCTCATCTTGGCTGTAGTCGTAAGGACTAAGAGAGGAATTGTATAATCATAGTTTTGATTTTTATAAAATTTTTGGTTGCTCAGAAGTTTTATATTAGAAACTAGCTATTGAACTTCAATTTGAATGGAATACCTGCTTCATATATTTCCTATTATTCAAAAGCTAAATATGGAACTTTTATTTTGATTCTAAATTATTTCTTTAGGACCCATAAGTCTATATTTATTTATTTAAATATTTTATTTATACGCTTGTTCCAACTAGTGATGGTAAAGTTACTAGCTAGTAGCTCATTATTTATTTTCTTTAAGATGTTGAGGAGTTCCTTGGACTTGGATTACAAGCTATGTATCTGGAAAGCTTAGCAACCAAATAATGTTAATTCCCTTTAGTTGAGGCTAGTTTATGGAATATTATTCATGTTATGTTTTATTAACATTCTTAATTGGTGATATTTATGAAATATGTTGTTTGTGAATATTGGTTAGCTTCGATTTTTCCTTCATTAGATTAACATTGTTGTTTGCTGTCAGAGCTATGTTAATTGGGTTTATTAGATGCTTTGAATTAGCTAGTTTGGCTAACGCCTGTGATGTGATTGTAAGAAAATCCTTTTTGGAAGTTTTGTTATTAGATCTAAGAATTGCAAGCAAGCCTTGCATATCTTGCAGAGCTAAGCACTATGGGATGCATGGCCATTTATAATTTACCTACCTTGCAATATTGTTGGTTTAGTATTTGACTGACAAGAAATGAGTTGGTATTTTGTTGGGCCGCAAATATTGCCAAATATGACAAGGCTCAAGCCATTAAGTACTAACAAACCTGTGTCGACATAGGAGTTGCATTCAGACTTGGCACTAGGAACCCCTATCCCTCATGACAATTTAACCTCCAAAATCATCTTTCTTGGGGTTACCCTCCCTTGGAACACTGAATCTGATGGACTATGAAAGAGGAAAATAGCAAAGGAAGATCCAGTTTCTTAATAAGTGACCATAGAGGATTGGTGATGCAATTTGAGGAACTATGAACAATAACCTTTCATGGGATTAATTACTGTTCCATTGGCAGAACTCTGAGCAATTTGGAAAGGAGTAGCATGTGCAATGAAAATCATTTCGACAGACTAAGACTACCTTGGATGAAGGAGACTCATCAACTGTCATTGCGTGGCTGGCGGGAAGCTCTAATACTCCATCTGAAGCCCACCATCCATGTTTACTGGATCTGTGAGAATTACCCGTACCCATAGGAAGCAAATTAATTTGGTGGCAGATTGGCTTGCCAATTTTGATGCTGGTTAGGTGCGAGGAAGTGTGATGACTTGGTCTGATCATATTTCATCATGATTCGTCCCGACATTGCCCATGGAAAAAGATTTGGTTGTGTATTTCATGTAGTAGGCTTGTTCCACTCTTCCAAAGCAAGAAGAGAAAAGGACCAATCCCCAAAATTTGGTCTGTCCAAATAAACTATTGTGAGGAACAATAGCTTATGTTTAGTCAATTGTAAATATGTTGAGTTTTCTTAACTGGTCCAAATTTGTAATAGTTTTACTAGTTCATCAAGCAAGCTGATTATGAGTAGTTCGCTAATAGTTCAATGTCTTATCTTTTACAAGAAAAAAAAAAATAACAAACTCAATATCAAATTCAATTCATCGCCATCATAGGTGAAAATTAAATTTCCTTTGGTGATGAATTAGACTCCAAACCCAAAACTTGTCAATAGTGGTATGGTAATCCCCATTTGCAGAAAATTTTAAGTTCAAGTTTATTTTCAATTCCTTCTCAACTTATAGTTCTGCAACAGCAAGATTTATACAATGCGCAGAAGTAAGGTGTCTGATGGTCAAGGATCAGTTTCCATTGCTCCTACCATGGAGGTGACATAATCATTTTAGGTGATGAGTTTGTCACAAGGTCTCAAGGTTCATAATGATTGGTTGCAAGAGTGTAGAAGAAAGTTTCAAGAACTCATATGGCCATACAGTGTGGTAGGTCTTGAATGATTGGGACAGTGGAAAAGAATTGGACATAAGTATCTTCATCACAAAGTGCATGAGTAATATAACCATTCAAAAATACATTTGCCCGATATCTAGAAAAGAAATTAGAAAGAAGCCATTTCTAAACTATATCAAACTTGATTGCAATGAATTTTTTGTATTACCATATATATCAAGCAGAAGCTAGCATTGCTTATCACAAAGTGTTAAAAAGAAATCCTTCTTTGCAATGCACAAGATACTGTTTGTCTCACTTGCGATTCTGCTGTATGCAAAGCCATTTACATGCTGCTATTATGAACCTCGCAGTAAAGGAGTCCACATAACCATCTAACATACAGCGAATGTACTGCCCAGTGTGATGAAATAACAATAGAGTAATGCAACTCCAGAAGCCAGCCACGAATGAAACTGCAAGTATTGCAAAGAAGATGGCATCATCCACAATGTCGTCATCTTTTCTTCTTCTACTTCAGGGGGGTTCGATGCGCAGGTCTTCTCGAGTGGCAGCCTATGTAATCCAATATTATGCTCATAGCTACTCACATTAAATGTGGCAAATTGGTCTTTGAAATCCGGGGTACATCCAGATAAGTTATTGTAAGCAACTGAGAAGACCTCCAAGAACTTTAGCTGAGTCAGTCGCTAGGGTATTGCACCACTCAACTTATTGTATGATAGGTCCAAGCTCTCAATCTGATTGAGTTTAGAGAAAGTTTCAGGGATTGGATCTGTTAGTTGATTGTGTGATATATTCAATTGGATAAGCTCATTTAGATTTCCAATTTCTGCAGGGATGTTCCTATCAACTTGTTTGCTGACAAATCAATTGCAGACATCAAACCAATTGATCTATTGTGTAGCCATATAAGTTGCCTTTGGTGATGAGGTCTACCATCATTATCTCATATAAGTCAACCTCCGAACCCGTACCAGAATATGGCCATGCAGCAGTATAAAACATAGAAGCATGGGGGAGCTTTTTGCCAAAGCAAATCTGTATCTACTGAATAAGATTTCCTAAAGTGCATTTGGCCAAAGCAAGAGGGTATTGATCCTGAAAGATTGTTCTGTGAAAGGTCCTGAATGTGTAAAGACTCTAGCTTACATAACTCCATTGGTATAGGTCCTTCAAGTGAATTTCCACTAAGAACAAGAATCCTCAAAGACATTTTGTCTCCTGTCTGTCTGGACAATTTACCTAAAAGCTGGTTGTTGCTGAAATCTAATGCTGTAAGATATGAATTATTGAAATAACTACTTGGAATGGTGCCTGTTAAAGCATTCCCAGCAAATGCGAGATCCATTTAGTTTGGATGATGGGAAGCAATTTGGTAATGACCCAGAGAGGCGATTATGGGATAAGTCCAACACCTGAATTGTTAGATTGCATAAATGATGTGGTATTTGGCCCTGGAAATGATTTCCTGCAAGGTTAAATTTGGTCAGAGTGGAAACAAGTCCGATACTCTCTGGAATCATACCTGATAATTGGTTATTGTGGACATCCAATGCAGATAAACTCTGGTAGTTTGACAGATTGTTCGACAATGTTCTAGTAAACTTGTTCCATCTAGAAAACAATGAAAGCAAAGCAGGACTATAATTCTTACTAAACATTTTCCCTTGCAAGTTGTTGTTGGAAAGCTTCAAGATCTCCAATTCAGTGCGATCAATCATTAGGTGAGTTGGTGGTTCACCAGATAAATTATTATTGGACAAATCCAAGAGTGCCAACTGACTCATGTTAATTTTCGAACAACTAATTGGGAAAATTTCCTATCAGGTTATTATGGGAAAGATCAAGAAATTCTAAATTGTATTGAGAAGTAAGAAAAGCTGGTGTTGCAGGGGTGTTCACATCAAGGTTACAATGTGACAAGATGAGGGACTGAAGTTGGAAGGAGGGAACAAACTTTCCACTATCAAGATGTATAAATAATTTCTCATTGTTTGAAAGTTTGTTAGTGTCTAGCTTTGAAAGATTAGCAAAGGAGACCAATGAGAAATGCCCATCAAATTGGTTGTAAGAAAGATCTAGATGTTGAAGTGAAAAAAGACCTCCAAAGATATGTGGTGGAATATTACCCTTCATTTTGTTATGAGAAAGATCTAAATATTGAAGAGAAACTAGTTTCTCAAGAGACAGAGGAACACTTCCATTGAGTTGGTTGTTATGGAGATCCAACTCATATAGGTTCTGCAGTCTATTGAGCACTGCAAAGAAAAAAGAATATACAAATTAGAAAACATATGACTCAATACTTGTCTACTCCTAGTTTTTGCTCGGTGACAGAGTCATGCGTGCTAAACAAATATATAAAAGAAATATAAAACGAAAATGAACAAGAAAAAGTTCAAATTTAAAGCTGCCTAGCTAGTATTCAAGGGAAGTAACATTTTGAAAATTACCATAAAATAATATACAATTTAAATTTATATTCTCCACTATTAGTTCTAGATAATTAATTAAGTATGGCTAGGCATGATATGGATTTAGCATAAATGCTTGATATGATAAATCAAAAGTCATTTTAACTTGCTAAAGCTAGTTTAGAATGATCATTGGATTTATGCTGGGGAACATGAGTTTGATGAGTTTTCTAATTTGGCCAAGTTAACCGAGTCAAGATTGAATTTGGCCACAAACTTGGCTTGGACTAAAGAAATGATTTAGCTTGCCCAAGCCATCAGTCAACATGTATAGGTTTTTATTCTTGAATATGGGAAAATTTGTGGGGTTAAAAAGAAAGGAACATGTTAAATTCTCAGTCAAAGAAATAAACATTATACCTTGTGAAGGTACTGAACCTGTTAGGCTATTTTGATCCAAAAATAAGAAATTAAGGGAAGATAAGTTTCCCAAATCTATGGGTATCCCTCCTGTGAACTGATTAAGTCCAAGATCAAGCGTCCTAAGCTTCTGCGACCCTAGCAGACATGGAATATAGAGCCATATATTTAAGTAAAGAAATAATATAAACTATTATACTCAATATATTAATGGTCTTATGCTAGAGAATAATTGCAGCTATAAGTTATTGCCTTTCATATTAAGTATGCCATTCAGCCTATTTTCTCTCAGATTCAAGATACTAAGTGAAGATAGATTTTTGAGAGACAATGAAATTCTGCCGAGTCTGCTAGTTGAGATCAAGAATTTTTAATTTTCTCAATCCCGATGTACCTGTTAAATACAAAGTTTTCAAAGGAAGAGAATCTAAGTCAAAAATATTTATACACTAAGCAGATAGAATATATGAATAGATTGAAAAAATTAGAGTGACAAGTTGGATAATGAAGAGGCTAATATCAATCAAAAAGAAAGTATATAAACCATTATACTCAATGAATTAATGATCTTGTGAAAGAGGAATAGTTGCAGATGAATTGGTAAGTTATTACCTTCCACATCAGATGTACCATTTAGCATGTTGCAACCTAGATTCAGGACACTAAGCGAAGATAGATTTTTGAAAGATAATGGAATAGTTTCAGTGAGGCTGTTATAGCTAAGATCAAGAATTTCCAACTTTTCCAGTCCTGATCTGTTTGTCAAATACAAAGTTTTCAACAAAAGAGAATCTGCATCAAAATTATTTACAATAAGTTGATAGAAATATGAATAGACTGAAATTGGAGAAACAAGTTGGATGAGAGAGAGGCTGATATAAAACCAATACAGACCATTATACTTAATGTGTTCATGGTCTTGTGATAAAGAATAATTTTTGAGATCTATAAATTATTACCTTCCATATTAAGTGTGCCATTTAGAAAGTTGTCCCTTAAATACAAGACTCGAAGTGAAATAGATTTTTGAAAGATAATGGAATAATTCCAGTGAACCTGTTATAGCAGAGATCAAGGATCTCCAACTTTTTGAATCCTGGTAAGTCTGTCAAATATAAAGTTTTCAAAGAAAGAGATCTAAGTCAAAATATTTTGACAAGAGGATAAAATATGAATAGACCGAAAAATTGAAAAACAAGTTGGATGAGGGAGAAGTTGATATAAATCAATAAAATAATACAAATTATTATACTTAATCTATTAATGATCTCATGATAGAAAATAATTACAAAGGACTATAAATTATTACCTTCCAAATCAAGTGTACCATTTAGCATGTTAGATCTCAGATCTAGCATACGTAGTTGTTGCGGTCAATCTCCTGTTGCGCCTATCGTCTGTGAAGAGAACTTGCAAAATAAAATCCGCACTGATTAGAATTATGTCCGACAGAGACCCTCCGATGCTTAAGTTAGTGGGAAGTGATGAACAGCAGATGAATATTCAAAGAGATAAAGTTTCAGCTCTCTAGAGATCTTACCAAATACTGTTCATCTATCTCTTTTATAGATGAGTAGTTGATAATCATCTATAATGGTTAGATACATGGGTTTCGCTGGTTTCGATATTATGTGATCGTGGGATGGGTGGTTATATCCGCTATTGATCATGTTCTGATCATTATGAGCTTTCTGCACTGATAGTTTCTGATAAGCCGACTATATGTCGGTAATTAAAATATGTCGATCGTATGTCCATAGTTGTGGAAGTCCAAATGAGCATCGATCGATAACTCTGATATGTCGATGGTCATCGATCTGAAATCCATCGAGTTGTCATAGTTGTTGTTGATGGCTAAGGATAGCAGACTGTTGGTCGGCAAGTCGATTGACAGTCGGCAGTTTGTGCTTATAAGATCGATTGAGAGTTGGTATCGAGAAGTCAGCTGAATTGTCCCAACAGTTGCCCCCACTCCCAAGTCCAAGGTAATCTGACATGTAGATTGTCATGTGATCTGATACGTTGGATGAAGGGAGTTACCACATATTGTCTTGAGCTCGATTCGACTGTAGATATTAATGATTTTTTGAAAAATGAAAGATCTCCAATTATTTGTCATTTCGATAACTGTGAGACCATCATTGGGATGTCGCTTCGAGAAGATAATTTGACGTCCGACGAATCCGGACGATTTGATTCTGACTAGTCGATTTCAGCCATATATCTAGACATCATTGGTTCTGTGCTGTTTACAAGGATAGTGGTAAGGTGGTGTGATCTGAGGGTAGGTGCATCGAACCGTTCGATCAATAATCGATTTTGATATAGCCATGTGTCGAAATCTGGAGGAGCTCTGATTTGAATAACTTTATTCGGACTGTTGAGGGGTCCTATATATATAAAGTCACTTTCATTTAGATTTTCTGCTTTTGCATTCATTATTTTTCTCTACAACAAAAGGTTATGTCCTTAGGTGCCGAGAGCTTCCCATTCGCGTCATTTCCCTGTTCGCATCATTTCTTAGCTCTAAGTCGAGTTCTCGTTTCTTCCTCCTAGGTTTTCTTTCTTCTTCTAGGTTCTTTCATTTTCAATGGCAAGTAGGAGGAAGAAAGCGAAAGCTTCATCTTCTCGAGATAGTCGGTCGAAGAATCCGACCAATGATTCTCCTTCGCATTCGAAGATGGAGATTTTTTTTCTGTCCAAACCCAATGTCGATCAGCTCCAAGAACAGTACCATATCCTGGAGCAATATCAGCTCTTTGCCCTTGATCCAAATGGTCGGGTAAACTCCCCTCTTTCGGATCAGGTTGCCTTTTATGTCGAAGACCTTCAGATCAGTATTCGATTTTCGATTCTGAAGTTTGTCTGAAATCTTCTTGATTATTATCGTCTTTGTCCCTTAGCTGGCTCCGAATTTTATTCAGTTGATTATCAACTTTGCTCTGTTGTGTCGTCTGATCCCGACCAACCCTTATCCTTCTCTTTTTTGAGCTTTTTTTGTTCTTCATCCTCACCCCAAAGCCAAGGGTTAGTGGTTTTTCAACCCGAGGAAGGGTCTTTCTTTCATTTTCGATCTTTCATCGTCCATTCATGGATGGAAGAACTAATTTTCTTCATTTCTTTTTCATCTTCTTGGGGCTTCCTTCATGCTGGGCGATTCGAGAATCGATCCTAATGAGCATAATCGGATTGACATCATCGACCGTGAAGATTTTCTCTGACTAAAAGATATGAAAGTCCCCACGCAATGAGAGCTGATGATAGAGCAAGCACTCTGCAATCCCGGACTTAGTTCATTAATCTCTTTAGGTATAGCATAATCGATCTCTTTGTTATTTGTTTGCTTTTGAACTTTATCCTGAACTTTATTTTTGATTGCAGATATGCGGTCGATAGCGCGCGTCTCAACTGCCGACATCTGACTACATGCTGCTAAGAAGAGAGCAGTGACCGATGCTGGACCATCCCGACCGTTGAAGAGAAGTTGGGGTGAGACTGAGTCGGTACCGACGAGGGAGGCCGACATTTCGTCGGTAACAATTCTCAATAGTGAACTAGTTATTGCATTGTCAGCTTCGACAATGCTTCCTTCTGCTGAGGTGACGTCGGCTGGAGTTGAGACGGCAAGAGGTGAAGACGCCGCACCAGAACTATCAGCGGCACTATCTGTGGGGGTTTGGACCGAATCTATGGTCGAACTAGAACTATTTACTACTGCGCAAGGCATTCCACAAGTAGCTCGATCTCGCGCAGTCGAGCATCGATTTGTAGCGATTTCAAGCGAACGACCGCCAACTGTGGAGTAAAAAAGGCACTGACTATCTCTACCGACAATGGATCATCGGGGTCTCCCACTCTTTTGATATCCAAATCTCTATCGGTGAGTCGGCCTTGGCCAATTCATCATTGGCCAGACAACTCATTAAAACTGCACTTCTCCTGACTGATAGGGAGAATAAGAGAAATCAGATAGTGTTCGAAATATTTTTTCATTTTACCCGACGATGCTTGGGGTAAGTTAACGATATTTTCTCTCTTCTTTTTTTTGATCCGACTTGACTTGTCCTTTTCTTTTAGTGGGCATACGATATGTATGCTCTAGAGAGCGGATATCAAAAAATCATCGAGCTTCGTCGGACGTGGATGGATAAGGTGGCGGTTGCCAACATCGAGAAAGCTACTGCTATCGAACAACTTCAGGCAATAGCTGAATGGGAGAAGATGCTTCAGGAAGAGATCTCTCGCGTGACGGTCGAACTACAGTCTTTCAAAGCCGAATTAGGGTCGGCTCAACAGAGCATCGCATCTCTTAAATCTCGGATCAAAAGCAAGAAACATTTCATCAATCGGCTCCAGAGAGAGATGGATGCATAGAAGAGCTTGAGATGGAGCGCGAAAGGCATCGGGCTACCATGGAGAGGTTGGCACTGGCCGATGCAGAGTCAGCCTCTACCAAGAAAGAAGCTGAGTCGACGAAAGGTGCTCTGAGTCTTGCCATCGAAAATTTTAAAAAATCATAAAAAATCAAGGATGAGATTCTTGAGGGCGGATTCGCCTCCTACTGTGTCAGATATGAGGATGACAGAGATGCAATCAAAAAATTATATTCAAACTTGAACCTAAGCAGCATCATCCCCTCTAGTTCGTTGACTGAAAGAGATGCATCAGCTGCACCAGAACCTGCTCCAACCACCGATACCAGAGCATGGTGAAGAAAAAGTTGACTGGTAATCGGTGTAATACTTTTCTTTTTTCTTTTGTAATCAAACTGAGTCCAATTTTATAATCGAACCTGGGGTCCAATTTTGTAATCTTTCTTTGATGAATAAATTTTTTTTGAAGTATGGAATCCCTTTTCAAACTTTTAGTGTCAATGTCGTTGAATAACGATCGGATTACCAATCATCCATCGGAGAATTGAAAGTCGACCAATTATTGTAGTAAAGTTTGTCCGCTAGTCGGATATCAACCGATTTAGCTTATATACTTTATAGATATTTGATAGACGGTGATAAATCAAATATCCTTCGATTGACCATGGTCAAATTGGTGTATTTTTCATTCGACTGGGGTCGAGTTGGGATAATGTTCGTTTACCTAAAGCTAAGTCGGCATGAGTAGCTAAGTCGGTTTTACAACAAAAAATCGAGATATAGTCGGTATAAGTTGATCGATTATTTGTTGATGCTGTTGTTCGACTTAAGTTGATTTTTACAGTGAAAAATTGGGATATAGTTAGTAGAAAAGTCGAGATATAGTCGTTACAAGCTGATCGATTATTTATTGATTTTTATAGTAAACATCGAGATACAGTCGGTATAAGTTAACCGATTACTTGTCGGTCTGATGTCATTTTGTAGATAACTTGTAGTTGATTGAAGATTCCAAGATTTAGAACCCCAATGTTTCATTCCGAATAGTATACATATGAACAACTTTATTGATAATACATCTTCAAGTTATCGACATTTCAAGTCCGAGAAATAGTCATTCCATCGAGAGTTTCTAATCGATATGCACTAGGTCAAAGTATTTTGATTACTCTGTAGGGTCTTTCCTAATTTGGAGATAATTTTTTTGATCTAGAGATTTTGAAATTTCTGTTTTTTTTAGGATCAAATTTTCTGGATGAAAGACCTTCGGCTTGACTTTTACATTATAATACCGGGTTATTCTTTGTCGATATGCTGCCATCCGAACTTGAGCTTGCTGTCGGATTTTCGAAAGTAAGTCTAAGTCGGCTTTTTAATATTCAGAATTGCTCGGCTCATTATACTGTTTAACTCTTACTGATGGCAATCCGATCTTAAGTGGAATATCACCTCAGTTCTGTAGGTTAGGTTGAATGGCGACTCTCCTGTCGGTATATGAGGAGTTGTCCAATATATCCATAAGATTGATTATAATTCTTTCATCCAGAGGTCTTTAGCTTCATTCAGTCTGATCTTGAGATCATGTAGAATTGTTTGGTTTGTCACCTCTACTTCACCATTGGATTGTGGATAGCCGACTGAGGTGAGCTTGTGCGTAATATGAAGTTTCGCATAAATTTTTAAAATTCTGGTTGTCGAACTGTCGACCATTGTCAATGACGATGGTGTGTGGTATACCGAATCTACATATGATTGATTTCTAAAAGAAGTCTTTCACCTTACTATCAGTGATTTGTATCAAGGGTTCAGCTTCTACCCATCTGATGAAGTAATCAATGGCAACCACTATAAATTTCTTTGATCAGATGTCGGGAGGAAAGGTCCAAGTATGTCAATTTTCATTGTGCGAAGGGCCATGGTGCAACAATTGATGTCAGCTGGCTAGCTGATTGATGTTGTATGTTTGCATACTTCTGACATGGTTCACATTTTTGGACAAGTTTAGCTGTATCTTTCTTCATGACGAGTCAATAATATCTTTGTCTTTAAATTTATAAGTCAATAATTTACCCTCAAGTGATTTTCACAGATCCCTTCATGAACTTCTCGGAGTGCATAGTTGGCATCCATTGGTTTCAAACACTTTAATAAGAGAAGAAAGAATGATCTTTATAAAGTTGTCCATTTATCAAAATATATTGTGAGGCCAGCCATTGTAGTCGTTTGGCTTCTGAAGGATTTACAGGTAGAGTTCTATCAATCAAATATTGGATAATCGGATCCATCCAGCTTGGTTCATTATTAATTTGCAACACTTCTTCAACTTTATCAATACTCAGTTGTTCGAGACATTCATTGAACATCCGACCAAGTAAGCTGAATGAAGTGGTTGCAAGTCAAAAAAGTACATCAGCTCGAGCATTCTCTATTCTTGGAATATGAGAAATCTCGAAATATTTCAAAATCGATGTAAGATCTTTCACTTTCTGAAGGTACTTCATCATAATAGGATCTCGAACTTTAAACTTATCCTTAACTTGTCCGATAATCAACTGTGAGTCGGTGAAGATCTTCAAATTATTAATGTCAAGCTCTTTGGTAATTTTTAAGCCGACTAGAAGAGCTTCATACTCGGCTTAGTTATTTGAGGTTTTAAAATTAAATCGAAGGACATATTCGGTTACAATCTCTTCAAAGTTGGTGAGGATGAGACCGGCTCCACTACCTTGTGCTTGGATACTCCATCAATATATAGCACCCACATCGATGCTAAGTCGATCTCAGGAGTTTCAATTTGCTTCAATTTATCGTCGAGTTTATTCTCAGAATTCTTGTTGGATATGGTGCACTCGACGACAAAATTGACTAAAACTTATACCTTTATTAATGGTCGTGGGTGATATTGAATATCAAACTCATTGAGTTTTATTATTCATTTCATCATTCGACCTAAAGTATTAGGTTGGTATAGAATTACCTTCAACGGTTAATCTATCAAGAGGACTATTGGATGTGCTTAGAAGTATGGACGAAGTCGTTGTGATAATATAATTAGAGCATAGATCATCTTTTTACTATTGAATATCTTATTTCAGTATTATGAAGTACTTTGCTGGTGTAATAAATCGGTCGTTGAATTCGATTTTCATCTTTCTGGACGAGTACCGAACTACCTCTATCGAAGTCGCCAGATAGAGATACAAAGTTTCTCCCACTTTCAATTTTGTAAGTAATAGTGGAGATGTCAAATATTTTTTTAAATCTTCGAAGGACTGTTGGCACTCATCCGATCATAAAAAATCTTTTGCTTATCTCAAGGTCTTGAAGAAAGGTAAACATCTTCTACCGACCTCGAGATGAATCGGCTGAGTGTGGTGATCTTTTCAGTGAGTTATTATATTTCTTTCTTGGAGCTTGAATGCTTCATATTGATGATAACCTATATTTTTCGGGATTAGCTTCAATTTCTCGTTGTGATACAAAAAATCTAAAATTTTTTCGAAAGTTACTCCGAATGCACACTTGTCGGATTCAATTTTATCTGATATCGTCGAAGTGTGTCGAAGGCTTCTTCTAAGTTGCGAACATGATCAGAAGTTTAGAAGCTTTTCACCAGCATATCATCAATGTAGACTTCCATGTTACGTCCATTTTATACTTTGAACAATTTGTTGACTAGCCATTGATAAGTAGCTCTAGCATTCTTTAAACCAAACTGCATTACTTTATAATAGTAGATACCTTTGTTAGTTATGAAGGCAGTATACTCTTCATCTTCGAATGCCATCCGAATCTGATTGTAACCTGCAAAGGCATCCATAAGGTTAAAATTGATGTTCCGAAGTCGCATCAACTAGTTGGTCGATTTTTGATAAGAAAAACTGTCCTTCGGATAAGTTTCATTTAGATTTATGTAGTCGATGCAGATTCTCCATTTCTCATTGGCTTTTCTCACCATTACTACATTGGTGAGCTAATCGGGATAATTAGCTTCTCTGATGAAGCCAGCCACAAGGAGCTTGTCGACTTCTTCATCGATAACCCTCCATCTTTCAGAAGCAAAAGATTTTTTCTTCTGCCTCACCAGTCTAACTTTAGGATCAACGTTTAGTCGGTGGGTTATTATTTTCGAAAGAATTTTTGAGATATTAGTTGTCGATCAAGCAAAATATCGATATTTGCTCTTAGTAGATTCACCAGTTGTTGCTATTTCGGATTCGACAATTGTGATCTAATTTGGACCGTCTTCTCAGGATCTTCTTTTAATGGGATAGAAATCAGTTGCTCAGCTGGTTCACTCCTTTCTTCATTTTCTCTTTGGTTCAATTTATCGATGGATAAAGAGTCTTCAGATTGATTATTCTTTGTAGAGACCATGAAGCACCATCGAGCAAATTATTGGTCTCCACACATTTTTCTGACTCCATTTTTATTGAAAATCGAATCAATAAATGGTATGTTGAAACTACTACTCTCAAGGCATTAAGTCCAGATCGTTCAAGTATGGCATTATAAGCTGACGAAACTCGGATGACTGTGAATATTAAGAGAACAGTACTTTATAGTGGATCTATTTTTGCGATTAATGGGAGAGTAATTTCTCCTTCCATGATAATTGCATCTCCAGTAAAACTGACTAATGTTGTTAAGATTTTTCTGAGTCGGTCAGTCGGTAGTCGTATTTGAAAAAAATTGAGTAAAAGAGAACATCAGCTGAGCTTCCATTATCGACTAAATTTTTTTACATCATAGTTTACTATCGTCATCGAGACAATGACAGCATCATCATGGAGAGTTTGTATTCTCCGGACATCATCTTTCGAAAAAAATTACATTGTCAAGTCATCGTTCTTTGCTGACTCTTCTTCAGTAGTTGCCCCCAGTCTTTCAGTCGCCCAAGATCATGTTGATCACTCCGCCGTTGGTCGATTGTTGATCGTTTCTTCAGTTTGTGGTTGAGGTTGATAGTCGGTGGGAGGTTGAGTTAAACAATCTTGTCAAAATTTTTTGAGGTAGCCACATCGAATCAGGACCTCTATTTCATCTCTGAGTTGAATACATTATTCGGTATCGTGACCCTGGTCACGATGAATCCGATAATACTTCTTCTTGTTGCGACTCCTCAGTGGCACTTTCATCGGTGGGAGATATCGAAGATACTCCTCTCCCTTGATCTCCAATAAGATCTGTGCATGGAGAGTAGAAAGAGGAGTATAGGAGTCATACCTGTTGTCATAGTGGTTCGATCTTGGACTCTGTCGATGGAGTGAAGCTCGCTTATTGATCGTAGACTGACTTGGTTCGATCGGAGCTTTACTTTTCTTTATTTTTTTTCTGACATTTCTTTCTGTCTGGCATCGATCAAAAGTGCCCTTATCCGTGCGAATATATTTGTATGCACACTCCAAGAGTTCAGCATGGGTTCGAGAGAGAGTTTTATCCAAAGAGTAGGTGAATCTGGATTCTCTCAGATCTCTCTTCATAGCCGAGATGGTCATATCTTCGTTGAGGTCCCTAACCTCAAGTGTGGCCGTGTTGAAGTGAGCTACGAAATCTCTTAATATCTCTGTCTCGTCTTGCTTGATGGAGAAGAGACTATCTGATATCCGTGGCACCTTTCAACTAGTGCTAAAGTAGACCACAAAGGAATGCTCGAGCTACTTGAAAGAATTTATGCTTTTCGACTGAAGTCTAGAATATCAGATTCAAGTAGCTTTCCAAATTATTGTTAAGAAATCAATACATAGGAGGGCGTCGGATGCCCCCTGGATCATCATAAGAGCCTTATAGCTCTCCAAATGATCAATTTGATCAATAGAGCCATCGTGTGGCTCCATCTGCGGTATCTTGAATCGAGACAGGATCAGCTCGTCCAAGATACGCTGAGAGAGAGATTGGATAGTGTGAAAGTTATAGTCGTTGGAGGACTTTCGATCTTCTATTTAAAGTCGGATAAGTTGACGGTCGATCTCTTTGAATTTGCACTCATAGTCGTCGAGCCGTCGTTGCTAAAAAAATTCAGGGATAGAATCTCCTGAAAAACTCGAGAATGGAGAAGCAGAAGGTATGCATGGCCTCTTCCCCTTCTTGATACCATGTACTTGAGAAAGAAAGAGAGATCGCCATGAAGAATGAGCGGCATGATGGGAATGCCGAGAATACGGTTACTCAACTCGGTAAGAGCGTCGAGACGATCGTCGTTCTAGAGATGAAGAGGGTGAGCGCCGTGAAAGACGGCGGCTGTGCCTGGATGGCACTGAATGAGCCATCGATTCCTCCACCGATGGTTGCGCTGTTGCTGTGTCTGTTGTTGTTAGAGGCTATGGACTGCTTCCATCAATACTTTCATTTGTTGCATTAGAACAGCTGGATTTTGCCAATAGAGAAGGAGGAAAATCTTCTCGGTGGGAAGATTGCCTCACGGATCCTGTAAAATTTTGAGCTCTAGTTTTTGCCATGATCATTCGTATTCTTGCTTCTACCTAACGTGTCAATCTGTTGTGGTCAATCTCCTGTTATACCTGTCGTCGATAAAGAGTACCTACAAAATAAAATTCGCACTGACCGAAATTGTGTCCGACGGAGATCCTCTGATGCTTAAGTTAGTGGAGAGTGGTGAACAACAGATGAATATTCAAAGAGACAGAGTTTTAACTCTCCAGAGACCTTACCAAATGCTGTTCATCTACCTCTTTTATAGACGAATAGTTGATAACCATCTGTAATGGTTAAATATGTGGGTCCCGCTTGTTCCGGCATTATATGATTATGGGATGGGTGGTTATATCCATCATTGATCATGTGCTGGCCATTATGCATCTTCTGTGCTGGCAGTTTCTGGTAAACCGATTATATGTCGATAATTAAAATATGTCGATCGTATGTCAGTAGTTATGAAAGTCTGAATGAGTATTGATCGATAACTCTGATATGCCGATGGTCATCGATCTGAAATCCGTTGAGTTGTCATAGTTATTGTTGATAGCTGAGGATAGCCGATTATTAGTCGGCAAGCCGATTGATAGTCGGCAGTTTGTGTTTATGCAACCGATTGAGAGTCAGAATCGGAGAGTCGGCTGAATTGTTCCAACAGCAGTGAAGATAGATTTTTTAGAGATAATGGAATACTTCCAGTGAAGCTGTTATCATTGAGATCAAGGATTTTCAATTTTTTCGATCCTAATATGTCTATCAAATATGAAGTTTCAAAAACAAGTGAATATGAATCTAAATTAAAATATTTACAAGATGATAGAAAATATGAATAGATTAAATTGTAGAAATAGAAAGAGCAAAAGAGAGGCTAACCCATCTGTGATTGCGATCGTATGATATGATTGTTGGACAAATTAAGCAGTTGGAGCATGTGAAAGGAGGAGAAAATGCTAAAATTCAATTACCAGTTTGCAAATTCTGAAAGGCTTGAAAGGTTGAGCTTTGATACTTGCTGTATTTGTTGCTGCAGATCATCCTCTCCCAAAGGCAACAGGCTCTTCCTCTTCCCCAAGTAGGTGATGAAGTGCCACTGTACTGAAGGAGAGAAGATCTGGATGTTAGTAGAGCTTCATACTCCTCCGAAGGACACCCAAAATTAGGACTACAGTCATACAGGACTACAATTAGTAATGTCCATAACAAAATTGCAGGCCTTAAATAGGTAAGAGAGTGATAGCAATTCTTAGTAGCAGAGCAAATATTATAAGATAATTGTTTGATAGATATTTACTTCCCATCTCATCCTTGCACAACTCATATGGGTGCATACAGGTATGGAAATCTAAGTCTACGGCCAAGTCAACATATTAATTGGCAGATTGCACGGCTTTTAGTAACGTCTTGTTTAGTTCTTAAATGCCAAGACTTCTATTTTGGAAAAAGAATTGGGCATGGAGCCCAACCTGTGAACTATTAATATGGAAATCTAAGTCTACGGTCAAGTGAACATATTAGTTGGCATATTGCATGGCCTTTAATAAGGTCCTGTTCAATTCTTAAATGCCAAGACTTCCTTTTTTGGAAATAATTGGGCATGGACCCCAGCCTGAGAACAATTGACAAAATAAAGGCAAGTGAAGGGTAAATTGGAGAATGGCAGAACAAATGAAAAAAGAAAAAACTATGACAAGCATATCAGAGAAGGTAAATAAGAGAAGTAGAAGTACGAGAACACAGAAAGCAAGTTCTTGTGATATCCATAATCAACTCATTGGAAGAAGAATATTTTGTGATAAACACTTTTAGATTTATGAATAAAATCTTCTATCTTTCCACATGCGCCAATAGAGTGGATAAATTAGCAAGTCCAAGTCTACATTGGAAGAAAAGCATTCTTCATGACCCAATTTTATTCAGGAGACATATTCAAGTCTTCCGCAAGAAATTATTAGGAGCTTTTTCATTGACTCTTGACCTAAAATTTTTCCACGGAGGAATGGAAGAAAGGCCGCCTCTCCAATCCTTCTCCTTGGGCACCATTGGGGCCGCCAATGGGGCTTTTCTATATGGAATGGGGATGCCGCTCGGGTGATTCGACTCCTCCTCAGTTTAATAATAGGAGTTCATCTCAGATTCTTGGTTGCTTCTACTAGCTCCTCAAAATGCAGCAAATATATTTCAGATTCGGTGTTGATTACTATCTAGAAGTTGAAGTGCAGAGCTTTTCCTTACTATTTATCCTCTTCATTTCCTAGTCTTGTGATTGCTCAAATGCCCCTGGGTTTTGTTATGTATACTAATAGAGAAAATATTGATTGCAACATGATATTTAGTGTTTATCAGGGTTCATTATACCATGAAAATGACAGCCATCCCTTTTTTTCTCAAATATTTCTCATGCAGCATTGAGGACCCACTCAAAGCAGTATCTCTAGATCTTTATAACTGAAAAAACTGTCTAATTACTAGCCTACCATAACAAGTTATGGAAGATTAACTAATCTGACCCCACAGTAAATAGTCACATAAGCCAACTATAATATTGGAGTTAGACAAATTGTATTTATTAATTATGTTCTTCTTTTATATACCCATAGGTAGGGAAAATTTAGGTGTCTGGAATTGGATTTTAAGAAGGAATACCCGATCATCATTAATAGCTCCGAGACAGCCTCCAAAGGCTCCCGGTTAGCTGAAAGGAATGGCCATTCAATTTAGTTTTATTTGATATTCATGAATCGTTTCACCACTAAGCTCTGCCATTTTTTTTTAAAATGCTATGTTAGGTTAGAAATATCTTAAACCCTCCAAAAAACCATACAGAAGAAGTTATCACGAGATTGTTTGGACGGTCACCGCATAAGCATACACCTGTGATCGTACACCATCGTAAATTCGACAATCGAGCAAGTTTTTCTCCCATAGGCATTGACGGTTGTGATTGAATAACGAAAAGGTCATGTGGCAACAACTCACATGCAAGCAGATGCTCTCGATAGGAATTTTATCTAGCCAAAGCGGCTGGTGGCCACCACCATGTAGCTTCTTTGGTGAATTTACGGTCGAGACTTTCCCATCATACTTCAAAGTTTTTTATTAAAAATAAAGTTTTCAAAGCAAAGCATAAGATGCCTTTGACCTGGCTTTGGTTCGGATTCAACTGACCGAAGACCAACCTGGAGTCACCAATGACTTTGATAGTACTGTTATATTTAGTTGTTGGATTACTGTTAAAATCCGTGATGGATACTATGTAGATGGCCACTACAGGACCAGCTCAAGCCAGCCTCAAATTGGAGTCTGGTCCACCCACGACTCTCTCTCTCTCTCTCTCTCTCTCTCTCGTATGATTGTAAATAGGCCGGCTGACTCATGATCTAACTTGATCTTATCCATATAGATCCAATCCGATCTATTTTATAGGACCCATGGATTTGAATCAAGTTTTAAACTAGATTTGTTTTTTTTTTAGATCAAATTTGGATTTACTGGCCCTTATCCAAACTCAATAAACTATTAGGATCTGAATCTATTTGAGTCTCTAAGTTGTGATTCAAGGTTTGTACGAACAATACGTTTAGCATAAGATGATGATTTTTTTTATATCCTAATTTATTTAAAAAATATTATATTATTTATTTTATATGGTTAACAGTAATTGGTTATACGGTGCTACATTTGATCCGAATCCGATCTAAATCTAATCCAACCCAATCCAGGTCGAATTTTATGGATTCGGATCAGATTATATGTGTTGTTTCCACATTTTTTAAATTTTTATTATTTTAAAAAAAATGGAATTAAAAACTTTTTGCTTTCATTTTTAAAAAAAAGTGATTTTTCACCCTTTCCCCTAACCTCTCTTTTTTTTTGCCCAATCTCTCCCTCGACTCTATCGCTCCATTCGACCATGCTAGCTCTCTATTCATGTGTGCACATATCACTGGCCCCACCCCCCTCCCTCTGCCTTTTCACCCAACATCAAGCTTTTTCTTATCCCTTGTTCATCGTCGCCCCATCTCCTATACCTCTCCCTTATCTCCAGTCATGTTGCCAGCCCACTTTTATTTTTAAAATAACCAAACATTCTTATAATCCCAAAAATTTGAAAAAATAGAATAAATTTTATTATTTTTTTTTAAAAAGAAGAAGAAGAAGAAGTGATAGCAGTACCAAATGCAGCCCAATGCTTCTATCTACACCAATATTATAAAGAATCATGATAGTATCACATGTATTTTTATGTCTAGGTTATACCTCGTGATCTTTGATAAGCCTAGCCATTCGATTGCGTATCAAAGGAATTGAGTTGCCTATGCACATACGTGGGATCTATTTTTTGTCCAATCTGATGCTCGGGAGATGGTGATGTTGACAAATAATGTCAAAAGCCCCATTAAGATATTGGCATACTGCTAGCTCATAGGGATTATCATGTCCCAAAAATATATATATATTTCAAGGCAAAATGTCAATTGGAGGTCCTTGAGTTTGGATGTGTCCCAATTTAAATAGGACGCCTATAAAGCTTGTAAAATTTATCCCAGTATCTCAAATACTTTACACACACACACACACACACATATAAAGATAATAAAATCATTTTTATATTGTACTATAAATGAAGAATAATATATTGAATAGATTTCACATCCCCCATCTTTCTCAATTTTATTTGTGCATTCTATATTTGTTATTTTTTTTCATATATCTACATTGTTAGTATATTTTAAGTCTATTTACTATTATTTTTGGGCATGTGCCCAGATTGCTGGTAGAAAATAAATGGATGCATAAACAAATAACCATTTCTTAGGGATGATGCCGTAATCAAGAATCATAGAACAAAGCAGACATTTTCCTGAGTACTTAAAAATTAACAAGACATACATTTCAAGGTATGCCAAAGCAATATCAAAGATATCCATCTCTAAAGAAGCCTATCTATCTATTATCTGCAATACACATACACTTCCTAGTTCCATGCAGCCATGCACGTACCAAACTTCCCACATGAACGAACCCGGCCGGCGCAGGACAATACACATCTCTCCAAAGTCCAGAAAATAGCAACACATGAGAGGACTCCATCTTCACATGTGGGAACCATTGGTAGCATTTGGACACTATTATATATCATGCATGTGAGCTTAGAAGCCATGCACCGCTAGCTTGGCAAGGGGACCAACGGCGAGGGAGTTTATGTAGGTGCAAGGCTCGAGCTTGGATGAGTCTGAGCGTAGGTCTTCAAAGTTGTCATAGCGATCAGGGCCACCAACAATCGCACCAGTGAGCTCGTTAGGATTGGGTTGATTTTCTGATACCAATTCATAAAGCTCGTGCCACAGTTGACCTCTGCCTCCAGCGAGAGCACCGGCACAGATGCACCGCGGTGGTGGGCTTGCATTGGGGGATTCTTACCGAAGCCAACCATGTAAGACCTGCCTCTAGGGTTGCTGCCCAAGAGATAATCCATCTGCCGCAAATCCAAATGGTGAAGCTTAGAACATGACGGTTTTATTAGAATGAAGCTATATGATGTTTCTGCAAAATTTTTTCATGAAATTGAGGTTATTTTAGCTATTTTTGAACAAATATTTGTAGCTAATTTACATGCATGAGATTTTTACTTGTGTACAAGGACAGGAGAAAAAAATGAACCACAACTAGTATATAGGTCTTAGCAATAGCATTCATCATTTCATCAAAGATCGATCCAAATAAATTTGAAATCCAAATCAAATGTTTTCCAATGTTTCTTAAATACATGAATAACTTTTTGTGGTCTACGATTTAACTTCAATATATATACTTTTCACAGCAAAGTGTTGCAGAAATCAGACGTCAAGTCATTAATTATCCACATAGTGAAGTACAGTGGGAACTCCACCTCCCAAGTTCGAACACTAAACAGCTCCCCAGCTCAAGTATTGATTTGTTAAATAGTGGGGACAAGTCATGTTAGCTTCCACTATATTTTCTATGCTTCTCTATCTGGAAGCTTGTAATTGTTGGTCAAAATACATTGCATACGTGATGTTCTCTAGACACATAAGTTGGTCATTCCAATATCTTTCTCTCTCTTCAAAAGCATGCTACAGTATGAGAATCATATATATGCTTATTGCTACGCTATGGAGCCAAAGTTGCCAAACAAAGTGATAAATAGCAAGTCCAACTAGGAAAGGAAAAGAATATAATGATCTATTAGCTTTTAATATCTAAAAGACCGAAAAGATATAAGAGAAAACTTCAAGTTATAATGAGTAGATTGCTAGTGTTACTAGTTCACGTTAATCATCTAAAACTGTAAGCAACAAATTTCATCATTGCAGATCCAATATTCTTAAAAATGTTTTGTTTTTTGTCACTATGAACTAATTAATAATATAACTTCAATAATCTTTGGAGTACTTTCAAATTTCTCTTAATTTAATTAGAAATTGAGATTTTGACAAGAATGGAAACTTTTGATACAATGTTAAACAATATGTGTGCATTAAAGGAAGAGAAATCACCTGTTGCTTGGCAAACTCCCTTAGGCGAGTGGGTCGGATCACTTGGTTCCCACAAGAGACTGTTTGATGGTTCTTGGTGAGAATGTCGCTATAAATACTGAACAAGAATGCAGTGCCGGTGACATATTGAGTGTTGGCTCCATCTCGGAGATGAATCAATCCCCCTAATATGGAATATGAATGCATAAACAAGGCACAAAAGATGTAAATATAAGCAAACAAATTCATGCATGCTTAAATGTAAGAGATCAGGAAACAATATGAATAATGTAAGTCTGTTACGTTAGACCTATGATGTTTTGCTTTTCTTATCTATTTTCTGCAATGCATTTTCTTTTGTTTCTTGTTATTTATTTATGTTCATGTTAAAAAAAAAGGTTTATTGTTGATTATTTATTAAATAGATCTATAATAATTCATCAACTGTTAAGCTTCAATTAATTTCATGTAGATTATATTAAAAAAATGAGCAAACCTGGAGAGATATATATTTGGTGGAATGGAGTTTCCGGTAGAACAGCACAAACAAAGTTGTCGGCTTGTGTCTTGAAGTTCTGGAGACCATCCTCCCCGGTTAGCTTTGACTGTGATGGAAGAGATTTTCAAACACGGATTAATATTTTATTCTTCGATCATAACGAGGAAATATAGAAGATAACAGTACCTTTACTCATTTTCACACATAATAGACTATTTAGCACCCTACAAGGCCTCTTTTATTGCTCTTTTCTAAGGAACATTCTTTATCTCTTACAAAAGAATTGGGGTTTAAGATGCTCACATCTGATAGAAGAATTTGGGCACCCGCATACTTCAGATCCCAACTGAACTCAGCTACACTAGCAGTGATGGATTCCCCAGTGATATATTTCCTGTAAACATCTCTTTTGTTGCCGTGTATAGCCATGAAGCTGCCCACAGCAATTCATCCTAATATAATGAGTAGATTAAGAATGAATATAGTCATCATCATCGTCATCAGTACTATATGTACATTATTTCACGTTGTACAGAAGCATGTGTGTACAGGGGGGAGGGAGGGAATGAGAGAGAGAGAGACTTACATTGTAACCAGAAAAGAGCAGTAGAATGGACACTCCCCATCGTAGGTTCCTTTGTGGTTCTTCGCAAACTCAAAGAGCTATTTGAAGATTTTGAAAGAAATAATAAAATATTCAGTCCGAATTGTTTAGGAATTTCTGCAGCTTTCCAGCTGTATGATAGAACTTGATTTAGTAGAGGGGAGAAAAAAGAGTGTTTCACTTCATTTAACTGATCCAAGTATTATATTTTGTTTGAGATCATCCATAATAAATTGGAGATATTGTTTGAGTACCTTTTTCTCTTATTTTTAACAAAAAATAATCGCATAGAAACACCAGCTTTAAATCTCGATTTTTTAGAATTAACAGCCTCGAGCAACAGATCAAGGAAACTAATTACCAATATTTGGCTTGACTGATGCTGCATTAGCTCACCAAATAAGTTAAACAGATATTGTTGCTCAATTGGTGAAGTTCAGAAAAAAATTGTGCATAAAGTAGCATTCTCACCAGCTTAGCTTTGTTAAGGAGGCTCCGGGCATACTTGCGGTCGGTGCCCCTAAATACTATGGAAGAAGCAGCCATGGCAGCAGCTGTCTCTGCTGCAATCTCTGTCCCTGGATCATTTCATCGATTTTGTACAGGGTTCTTGGTGTCTTCATGTTCTCAGGTCGCACCCAACATTCATGATCCGCATTCGGGTCTCCCACCTTTTCGTGACAAAAGCAAAATTTTCAAGTTTTATTAAGAACCCTACAAGGTTTTTCAGATAATGCATTTTCATTGCAATATCTCTTATACATAAATTATTCTTTTGCCAAACTATCTGATTATTAATTGTGAAATTAAACAACACTTAGTTTTTGCCATTTAGATATGCTTAACTATAATAAACTCTTCTCGTGTTTTCCATTCTTATTCCTTGTTCTCTTTTATTTCATACTTGTAATCTTTTGTGTCTTCATGAACAGAAGAAGTATTCAGTCTGTATTCAGAGGTCTCAATGACATAATTCTCCTGCTAATTTTGTTTCCCAAATTCAGTTTTGGTTACAAAATCCAATACAACTTTCAGTGGTAATTTTGACAGTTGTTGCTACAACGCATTACATCATTTCATAAAGAGATCAAAAGTCTAGCATATTTGGTTAAAGATTTTACCAAAGCTATATAAAAGGATGGAGAACATGCATGTACCCATATGAGTTAGTGCACCGTTCCTACAAATATTTGGCTTCTTAAATATTGTTCATCTGACCACGTAATTATTTATCAAATATAAATGAGGCATAAAATGATGTTTCAAGTGACTAGTTGTTTTTATGAGAGGTTTTATAGACATGGCTTATCATCAATATCTCATATTATTCTAAGTGCTTCATGATTGATGAGTGAAGTGTTATGTAAGTTCTAAAATATTTGTTTATATACGATGTGTTTAACTAAAATGCAAAGACTTGGATCTCACCTGAACCCACAATTTATTACGCTTGGAGCTAGCTTTAAGAAATAATCTGTTCCCCAACGAATAGCAGCATGTACATTCTTCAACTCCCCTGTGGCTTGTAGCTCAGACTTGTAAGCGAGAGCAGACCATGCAAGAGTTGTGATGGTGAAGGCCATGGGTAGCCCATACTTAACATTGTCTCCTGCATCATAATACCCTCCTACAAGGTCCACCTAGTTTGCAAAAGAGCAACCACATGGAGAAATCAGAATTTGAATGATGTCCAATAGTAGAAATAACCATGCAATAAGTTGCGAGTTTAAGGTTGGTATTTTTAAGAGTCATTTATCTTTCAAATTCTCAAATCATGAAGTCATTAGATTGATTAAGATTTAAATCCACAGATCGACATTTTCTTCTGATGTTAATGTATGGAAAAAAAGGCACATCGCTATAGCAAAATCCTTTCATCAGAATATTAATATAAAATGGTATATCTGATATTAGTTTAAAATTTACAAAAAATAGCAGATTAGGCATTCTTTTAAAGTATCTTAACATTTCTTTATATGAAGTATTCAAATATTCTTCCTTTGAAATGACTTTTATATTTTATATTTGTTTTATTTTTACCAATGTTTGCTTCATATACAATATTTCTCTTTTTTTTTTTCGTGAGAAGTCCAGTGAGTAATGCATAAAAATAGAAATATACATAGAAAAGGATATGGGGCATGTTTGGGATTATTGTTATTTTATGTTTTCCTTTCTCCACAAGTTAATAAAATACCATGTGAAGATTGAGATTGAAGATAATATTTCCACAAAACTTCTGGAATTGCTTGCTTTTATTGGCATGAAAGGATATAAAGACTTCAGCAATTCTTTTGGAAAGAAAAAAAAAAAGATTTCATCATAATACATGCATGTTGTTCGGTCTAGTTCATTTTCTTACTAGAACGTGAAATTGGAAACCGAAACAAAGGGCATACCAAGTGAGCACCACCTTTTATGTATATAATCCTATCAAACTTACCATGTTTTCAATACATGAACAAGTTCCAATCCCAAATATAGTTGTCCAAATTATATCATATTCGATGGCTGTCCCATTGGTAAATTAACGTACAAACTAGATTTATAAACAAATAAACAAGATAATAAAATTTGAATAAAGATAAGTAGAACCCACATTAGAAAGCTTCCCATCGTCAAGAGCTGAGTCACCTCTCCAAGGAATCCTAGAATTGGGTGGGAGCTTCCCAGATCGCTGGGCCTCTAGGAACAACAATGACTTCGTGAGTGCTTCCTTGTAGTTGTAGCTGCCACCGGCAACCACGAGAAAGCCATTGGATATCATTAACCATGCCCCAAAGGCGATTGCCAGTGTTTTGTGGACGATTTCATTTGTCCAAAGCTGAAAGGTGAGAAGAAATGAGAATTGGAAATGGAAGGAGAAGAAAGAACGACGCAGTGGTGATATCGAGGGGTTTGAGTTTTGATAGTATATTAAAAGGTATAAGAACGAGGGGCTGTAAGGGCTGCTCTCCTGATTTTCCTTATATGGGTGGACTTGCATGGTTTCATGTGTGTGGTATTTCCTCATGATACCTGTTTTTAGTGGTTCGGTGAGGGAATGAAGGGTTGGAAGTCTGTGTCCTCAGGGTGAGGAGTTTTTTTTCGGTTAATGTTGCTAACCAAAGTTAGAAACATAGCTCAAATAGTTTGTGCTACATTGCTAAAACTCTACCAACTTGAATATTACGAGGTAGCACTGATAGGTGTCGTTTGGAGTCTGAGTGTTGGATTATATATCGACCATATATGTACTAGATATGTTTATAAATATAGATTGTCGTATGTATAGGATAAAAGACTAAATCTAAACGAGTGATTGATTGAAAATCACCTACTCACGTACTAAGTTATTCTTTCGATCATAAGTTGTCGGGACTGGCATGAAGTATATATAGGGCCATTTTAACAAGGGGCATGCTTGGCTACAACTAGACACTCTTTAGGTGCTTGTAGACCTTGCACGATCTCCATCTAGATGTGGATTACCATACCACCCACCCCACACCAAAATACGGGGAGAGATTAACAAAGATTAAGTATTAAAACATAAAAGGTGAACTTATTCAACATAAAATTTAAAATAAATATTAAATGATATTATAATATTCTTAGAAAATAGATATCATGCTATTAATTTGAAAATCACAAAATAGAAATCAATAAATATAATATGATAATCATGAAAGCTTCAGATGTTAGCTAATAAAAGGAAAAAAAATCAATAGACTAAGAGAATAGATTAGGAAAATTATAATTAAAAGAGAATAAATAAAAAAGAACAAATAGAGAAAAAAAATTACGAGTCTTACTCTACCTGACCTAGCCTTAACATTAAATAAGATTTATGGATTAGAAATGGAGCTAAATTAAAACCTACCCTTCAACCAAGTTGGGTACTGATCCCATCATTCCAAACCCTCCGAGTAGCCTCTTTTGAGATAGGGGTCCGTAGGAAACGAGCTAGACCCACAACAAAGGATATCCTTCACATAAATACCTCCAAGCCTCCAAACCCTGGGAGAGACAGAATTTGATCTTAATTTCATTACTGACAAAAACTTTACCAACTTGATAAGTTGATGCCTTCTCAATAGACCAATAGGGTACAACAAAAAATAGTTAGAATTTTTGAGTCAATAAGAAAGAATTAGTTTATCATGGATTAAGCTTTCAAGGAGAGCCAATACAATGAGCTAGATATATACACACATGCATACATATACTACAAAATATTAGCGATAGTATTAACGACAGAAAAAAATTCCGTCGCTAATAACATCTTTTAACCATCACAAAACTGACCAAAAATATTGTCGTCACTAATATTATTAGCGACGGCAGTTTAATTATTAGCGACAGCAGTTTGTATTTAAATTTTTTTATAATATTTAAATATAAAATAATTATTAGCGGCTGCGAATTGGAGTTATTAGCAATGAAAATCTTGCCATCGCTAATAATTTTTTTTTAAAAATCTAAATAATAATTTAGAAAAATAATTTTTTTGAAAAAAATAATTAGCAACAGTGATACTTTTCCATCGCTAATAATTCAAAAAAATATTTGGATTCAATTCGAATCCAATTCGAATCCGATTCAAATCTAATTTGAAATCTTATAAACTTAATTTAATTAGGCTTTGAATCTAAATCCTACTTGGATTATAAAATCTAATTAATCTCAAATTAAATCAAGATTAATTAAATTAAATTTAATTTAAATCAATTAAGAGAAAATAATTTTAATTTGGGTTCAATTCGAATTCGAATCTAATTTGAAATCCTGTCAATCCTAATTTAATTAGACATTGAATCCAAATCCTACTTGGATTATAAATCTAATTACCTTTAATTAAATCAAATCTAATTAAATTTAATCTAGTTTAAATTAATTAAAATAATAATTTTAATTTAGGTTCAATTCGAATCCGATTTGAATCCAATTCGAAATCCTATCAAACCTAATTCTATTAGACTTTGAATCCAAGTCCTAATTGGATTGTAAAATCTAATTACCATCAAATTAAGTCAAGTCTAAATCAATTTAATCTGATTTAAATCAATTGAAAGAAATAATTTTTAATTTAGATTCAATTTGAATCCAATTCGAACCCGATTTGAATCCAATTCGAAATCCTATCAAACCTAATTCAATTAGGCTTTGAATCTAAGTCCTTCTTGAATTATAAAATTCAATTAGCCTCAAATTAAATCAAGCCTACTTAAATTATATTTAATTAATAAATTAGGACTTGATCCATGATTCAATTCAAATCCGATTCTAATCTAATTCGAAATCCTGTCAAACCTAATTCAATTAGACTTTGAATATAAATTCTACTTAAATTATAAAACTAAATTAGCCTCAAATTAAGTCAAACCTAATTAAATTAAATCTGATTTAA
>KE505032.1:586164-596912 GCA_000441515.1 Elaeis oleifera | reverse complement strand
TCTATGCTCGATAAACGTTGTCGTCCTTGGTAACAACGTATCATTTGGTCACGAACAGGTTTAAGGACTAAGCGACAAATCCTCCTTTGTCGAGTCTAAATAGTCCTAAGGACTTCACCACAACACAAGAGTTCATTAGAAGATAAAATATTTGTGATGAAAAAATGCCAAAATAACTTTTATTTATTTATAATTCATGTACTAATACAAAAGGAGCACAACCGTCAACAGACTGACGATTGGCTTTGGGACACTATTCCCAACAGCAACTTCTAGACACCGACTTCTGAGCTTCATGGATGCCTTTGCCAGCTATAATCAGATTCGAATGGCACCTGAAGATGAAGAGTACACAGCCTTCGTAACTGATAAAGGTATCTACTGTTATAAAGTAATGCCTTTCGGTTAAAAATATCGGAGCCACATATCAACGGCTAGTTAACAAAATCTTTAAGACACAGATCGGATAAAATATGAAAGTTTATGTGGATGATATGCTGATGAAAAGTCTTCAAACTACTGATCATATTCGAGATCTCGAAGAAGCCTTCAGCACACTTCGACGACATCAGATGAAATTGAATCCGACTAAGTGTGCATTCGGAGTAACTTCTGAAAAGTTCTTCGAATTTCTTGTATCACAACGAGGAATCGAGGCCAATCTCAAGAAATAAAGGCTATCATCAACATAAAGCATCCAAGCTCCAAGAAAGAGATACATCAGCTTAACAGAAGGATCACCGCACTCAGTCGATTCATATCAAGGTCGGTAGAAAGATGTCTGTCCTTCTTCAAGATCTTGAGATAATCAAACGATTTCATATGGTCAGACGAGTGTTGATAATCCTTTGAAGATCTCAAAAGATATCTGGCGTCTCCACCATTTCTTACAAAATCAAAGGTCGGAGAAACTTTGTATCTCTACTTGACGACATCAACGGAGGCGGTTAGTTCAATGTTTGTCCAAGAGGATGAAAATCAAACTTAACGATCGATCTACTACACTAGCAAGGTGCTTCACAATGCTGAAATAAGATATTCAAGAGTGGAGAAATTGATGTACGCTCTAATCATATCATCATAATGACTTCGCCCATACTTTCAAACACATTCTATCATCGTCTTAATAGATCAGCTGTTGAAGATAATTTTATACCGACCTGATACTTCAGATCGAATGACAAAATAGACAATAAAGCTTGGCGAATTTGATATATAGTATCGCCCATGTCCATCAATGAAGACGTAAGTTTTGGTTGACTTTGTCGCCGAGTGTACAATTCTAAACAATAATCCTGAGGAGGAAGCTAACGACAAAAAAAGTCAGTTAAAACTCTCGAGCCTGACTTAGCATCAACATGGGTGCTACATATTGATAGAGCATCTAATGCACAAGACAGTGGAGCTGGTCTCATCCTCATCAATTTCGAAAGGGTTATAACTGAATATGCCCTTCGATTTAATTTGAAAGTTTCAAATAATCAAGCCGAATATGAAGCACTTTTAGCTGGCTTGAAGATTGCTAAAGAGCTCGACATCAACAATCTGAAGGTCTTCACCGACTCATAATTGATTACTAGACAGATCAAGGATGAATTTGAAGCCCGAGACCCTGTTATGATGAAGTATCTTCAGAAGATGAAAGATCTTACGTCCACTTTAAAGTATTTTGAGATCTTTCACATTTCAAGAGTAGAAAATGCTCAAGTCGACGTAATTTTGCGACTTGCAACCATTTCTTTCAACTCGTTGGGTCGGATATTTGTCGAATGCCTGGAACAAACGAGTATTGATAAAGTTGAAGAAGTGCTATAAATCACTGATGAACCAAGCTGGATGGATCCGATTATCCAATACTTAACTGATGGAACTCTATCTACGGATCCCTCAAAAGCCAAATGACTCAGATGGATGGCCTCGTAATATATTTTGATGAATGATCAACTATATAAGAGGTCATTCTTTCTCTCCTTACTGAAGTGTTTGGGACCGACAGATGCCGACTATGCACTCAGAGAAGTTCATGAAGGGATCTGTGAAAATCACTTGGAGGGCAAATCTTTGGCTTACAAAATCTTATGACAAGGATATTATTGGCCACCATAAAAAAGATACAGTTGAACTTGTCCGAGGTATGAAACATGTCAGAAATATGCAAATATACAACACCAACCGATCAGTCAGTTAACATCAATTATTGCACCATGGCCCTTCACATAATAGAGAATTGACATACTTAGTCCTTTCTCTCCGACATCTGATCAGAGAAAGTCATAGTGATCGTCATTGATTACTTCATCAAATGGATGGAAGCTGAACTTCTGGTGCAAATCACTGAAAGTAAGATAGAAGACTTCATTCAAAAATCAATCATATACAGATTCGATCTACCACATGCCATCATCACTAATAATGATCGATAATTCGACAATCAAAACTTCAAAGAGTTTCGTACATTACGTATAAACTCACATTAGTTGGCCATCCATAATCCAATGGTGAAATGGAGGTGACCAACCGAACAATCCTGCATGGACTCAAAATCAGACTGAATGAAGTTAAAGACCTCTGGGTGGAAGAGTTATATCCGATTTTATGGGCATATCGAATGACTCCTCGTATATTAATGAGAAAATCACCATTCAATCTGGCTTATGAAATAGAAGCAATGATCCCACTTGAGATTGGACTACCATCAACAAGAATAGAACAATACAGTGAGCCGAGCAATTCAGAATGTCGAAGAGCCGATTTAGATCTACTTTCAGAAGTCCGACAACAAGCTCAAGTTCGGATGGCAGCATATCGATAAAGGGTAGTCCGATACTATAATACAAAAGTTAGGCTGAAGGTCTTCCGTCCAGCAGATCTGATCCTAAAAAAGGCAGAAGTCTTAAAGCCTTTGGATCAAAAAAAATTATCTCCAAATTGAGAAGGATCCTACAGAGTAATTGAAACACTTAGACCGGACACATATCGGCTGAAAACTCTTGAACGAATAGCTATTCCACGAACGTAGAATGCTGACAACTTAAAGATGTATCATCAATAAAATTGTTCATATGTATATTACTCAGAATGAAACATTGAATTTCAGAATCATAAAAATTTCAGCCGACTATAGAGTGATGTTAAATCGATGAATGGACAGTCAATTTCTATCAACTATATTTCAATTTTTCATTGTAAAAATCAACACATCGACTATATCTCAGCTTTCACTGTAAAAGTTGATAAACCGACTGTATTTCGATACCGACTATATATTGACTTTCCACTGTAAAAGCCAACTCTAATCGAATGACTATATATGCCGACTTAGTTTTAACTAAGTAAATGCTATGCCAATACGATCCAGATCGAATTGAAACTATACCGACTTAACTATGATCAGTCAAAAATATTTGGCTTGCCACCGTTTATCAAATAACTAGACATACTAACCCAACTATGATCGATCGAAGGATATTCGGCTTATCACCATTTATCCAAATACCTAAAAGGTAAAGCACGTCAATTTATATTTGACTAACGAATGAATCCTATGATTACTATTGAATGTTCGACTTGTCGATTGATATTCGGCTGTACGACTATAATTCTACGATAATGAAAGTATACATAAGGAAAAAAAGTTTGTACTTAAAAAATTCTTCTTTTATTCATTGAAAAGAACATTACAAAATTGGATCGAAGTCTGATTATAAAAATTTTTGATTACAAAAAAAAAATAAAAAGTATTACATCGATCACTAGTCGTCGTCTCCATGTCCTTGCTCCGGCACAGAATCGACAATTGGAACAGCTTCTGATGCAGTCGGTGCTTCATCTTCAGTTGGTGCAGTCCCTTCTTCAGCAGCTTCATCTTCCAATGCAAAAGGGATGATGCTGCTGAAGTCTAGATCCAGGTATAACTTTCCAACTGCATCTCATCCATCCTCATACCTGATGCAGTAAGAGGTGAACCCACCTTCGAGGATTTCTTCCTTGAACTCATTCGAGTTCTTGAAGTTCTCGATGGCTTGGTTCAGAGCTTCCTTTGCCGACTCTGCTTCAGCTTTTGCCAACTCCACGTCAGCTCTTGCAGAGGTCAACTCAGCATCGTCCAGTGCCAATCTTTTCAGGATAGCCCAATGCCTTCCACGTTCGGCTTCAAGTTCATCAATGCACCCATCCCTTTCTCGTTGAAGCTGATGGATGGACTGTTCTTGCTCTTAATCCGTGACTCAAAAGACAAGATATTTTAGTAAGCCAACTCAAGTTCGGCTTTGAAAGATTGTAGATCGGCGATCAAATGGGAGACTTCTTTTGAAAGCTTCGCCTCCTGCTCAGTCACCGCCTGGAGTTGTTCAAGGGCAGCTATCTTCTCAGCATTGACGGCCGTCACTTTGTCCATCCAGGACTGACGGAAGTCAGTAATCTTTCGATAGCCGACCTTCAGGTCGTGCATATCATGTGCCCACTGAAAGTAGAAGATGAATCAAGTCAGATCAAAAAAAAAGAAGATATGTTAAAGAACTTACCCCGAGTATCATCGGGTATAAGGAAGAAATATCTCGGCTACTGTCCGGTTATTCCTATTCTCCCGATCAATCGGGAGAAGAGCAGCTTGGATGAGCCACTTGACCAATGCTAGATTGGCCAAGGCCGATTCACCCTCGAAAATTCTGATGTCAAAAGGAACGGGATGGCCCACCGATGATCCATCGTCTGTCGAAGTCGCCAGTGCCTTCCCCCGATCTCCTATCGGCAGCCCCACACTTGAGAACGCAGGGAAGTCAGCACTCGACTGTGCCCGAGAATGTTCCACTGTCGGAATGATTGGAGTAGCCGTGGATTGTTCTGCCTCGACCGTAACTTCCACTTTGATCCGAACTTCTGCTGATGGAGCTACCGACGGTACTGCTGCAGCTCCGTTTCCTCCTACCGCCCCATCTTTAGCGGAAGGCACCTCAGGGAGCATTGTCAGGAACGACAACGTCAAAATTGGCTCGGGGACCAACTCTAACAGAATGTCGGATTCCCTCGTCAGTGCAGATGGAGTAACTATCTGACCCTTCTTTGACAGTCGGGAGGGTCCAGCTTCAGATGCTGCCTTCTTCTTGGCAGTGTGCTGGCGAATATCGACAGCCGACACTTATGTCCTTGGTTGCATAGCTGCAATCAGAACAAAAAATCAGTACAGTTCAGAAACAAACAAAGTAAAAAATGAAAGTGGTCAACTATGCTATACCTAAGAAGGTGACCGAACTAAGGCCGGCATCATAGAAAGCTTGTTCGATCATCAGCTCTCACTGCAGTGGAACTGTCATATCCTTCAATCGATGAAATCTTTTCGATCATCGACCTCCACACGACTATTCTCGTTGGGGCTGGTCCTTGGATCACTCCAGCACAAAGGAAAGCCCCAGAAAAAAGAAGAAACAAAAAAAATTGATTCTCCTATCCATGAATGGATGATGGAAGACTAATGATGAAAGAAAGATCTTTTCTCAGATTGAAGAACTACCAACCCTTGGCCTTAGGATGAGGACGAAGGACAAAAAAATTCGAAAGAGAGAAGGACGAGACTCAGTCGGTATGAGCTGATATAACAAACAAAACTAATGATCAGCCAGATGGAGTTCGGAGCCAGCTGAGCAGGACAGAGACCGTAATAGTCAAAAAGATTTTAGATGAACTCCGAAATCGAGAATTGAAGATCGGCCCTAAGATTTTCGACATAAAATACGATCTGATCCAGAGGAGGAGAGTTAACTCGACCGTCTACACCAGGAGCAAAGAGCTGATACTGCTTCGGGATACGATACTGCTTCCGGAGCCGTTCAATATTGGGTCCGGATAGGAAGAAGCCTCCACTTTCAGATCTGAAGGAAAGTCATCGGTCGGATTCTCCGACCGACTATCCTGAGAAGAAAAACCCTAGCCATAAAGATGAAAAACTAGAGAAAAAATCCTAAAGCGAAAACCCAAAGGGGAGAAGGACCCAAGAAGAAGGATGAGAGAACTTGACCTGAAGCAGAAAGGGGTACCTTGGAGCTTCTAGCACTGGGGCAGCTTTCCAGTAGAACTTTCCACTACAAAGGATGGTGACAAATGCAAAGTAAAAGTCCGACTGAAAGCAATCCCATATATATAGGATCCCTCAACGATCCGGATGAAATTGATCAAATCTGAATCTCATCAGATGACGACATGTGGCAATATCCAGATCGACTATTGATCGGACAGTTTGACGCACCTGCTCCTGATCACGCCACCTCATCGTTATCTGCGTGAACAGTTCCAACCCAATGGTGTTTGGATATGTGGTCAAGATCTATTAGTCAGAATCAAATCATTCGGATATCCTAGACGTCGAATTATCTTATCAAAATGACAGTCCAATAATGATTTCACAGCTATCGAAACAGCAAAATGGTCGGAGATCTCTCGTATTCCAAAAATCATTAAGATCTGCAGCTGAATCAGGGCTCCAGACAACACGTGACGACTCTCTTCGTCCAACGTGACAGATCACGTGATAATATACATGTCGGACCATCTTGAACTTGGGAGTGCAGGGTAACTGTTGGAACAATTTCATCGACCCCGATCCCGACTCTACATCGACTGAATGAATATATTACGCCGACTCATAATCGGTTGATCGATCGACAGTCGGCTATTATCAACCAACAAAGGACAACTCAGTTAACCTCCGATCGAAAACCATCAGCATATCAGAGTTACCGATCGATGCTCATTCGGATATCTAGGATTACCGACTTATCATTATTACCGACATATAGTCGGCCTATCTTCTCAATACACCTAATCATTATAAATATTTATCGATTACGTGTCACGATCATTAGTGGGCATAAACAACCCATTAACTCCATGATTATGGTCCGATAATTTAGCGCCATAAAAGTCGGGACCACGTGCTCGATGATTACATCAGAATCCTTTATAAAAGAGAGATAAATGAACAGTACGGATAAGATAATTCTGAACTAATATCCTACCATTTCGATTACTCATTATCTGCTGTTCACCAACTCTCCGTTGACTTAAGCATCGGAGGGTCCCCATCAGACATAATTTCGATCTGTGATGACTTTATTTGTAGGTGCTCTTCACCGACGATAGGCAACAGGGAATTGGCCGCAATCTCCACTTAAGATGAGTCTTTAATTACCAACCATAACAGTGATGGTCTACCACTGATGGTAAGATGAGTTCGTTTCCTAGTTTGACAGAACCGTCCACCAAACATTAACAACCTACTACATACAAGACTCCATTAGCATGTCCGAAACACTTTTAATGAGTCCCTCCATTAAAAATATTTAAAATTAACTTTGATGCTTCCGTTACTGTCGATGAAGCTTCTGCTAGGTATGTCATTAGGGACTACTACGCTACTGTCATCCTAGCCAAAGAAAAGCTTCTACATATTTCATTTGTACCCTTTGCAGAGCAGGGCGTCGCATTCTTTAAAAGGAGGGAACCAATTATTAGACTACATGGCGGATAAAGCTATGCTAGGGGATTTTATGTGCTCTGCAGTGGCTGAGATTGATCAATTTGGTTTGGATATAGACAAAGCCGATGCTTATAGAATTGGATTTATGTGACACTATTGATTATAACAGCATTCGCTTCTGATTCTTATAGAACTGGGTATATGACATATTACTGATCTGCAGCGTCCACCTGTGTTCTTCTCTTCCAATATTGCAATTCATCGTAAACACACTCAGCTACCCTCTAAAGGCTCAAGTATATTGTGCTTCTTTCTACGTTATCCATGGTTGTTCATCTAACCTACTGCATACCGGCTCTCTGATTATTGGGATGGCGCTGCACATCATATTCCATTCTATTCTCATGCATGCTCCACTCACCGGCCGTTTCATCTACTAACTACACTAATTTCATCTCATAGAATCTGTTTGATTTCTTATGTTCTCTTCAGTTTCTTTAATTTCACAAACATTGGGTCAGCCGTTATACTGGTTCATGTATGGTTGCTATCTTTATTTCGCTGCCTTTTTACATACTTTATATTGGTTGGACAATCTCTGCCTTACATCAACTATTACCTGAGTTAAGAGGGTGCTTAAGGCTGTTACAAGATTACTTATTAATTAGTGTAAAATCCAAAATAGCAACAAATAATCACATGCAAAAAAATAAAATGCAATGATTTACATGGTTCGGCTTTTGGTCTACGTCCATGAGTGAAAATAAGGAGAAATTTTACTATATCAAAAAAGATGAAATACAAAGAGTATATAACGGCTCAAATATAAAAAGACAGCCTCTGAATAAGATAAGAGGTTTGATTTCAATATATATACATATAGCCATCAAATATTAACAAAAGATAAAAAAATCAAAATATCCAAACGCACCGATAAAATCCAAAATAGATCGAATTCATATCTCAGATCACACCAAATTCAAATCACACTTAACAAATCTTTATCTTAACTTGAATTCCATCATGCTATAATACAAAATAGTGAACTCCTCTCCATCTCTAACAATGCCCTTAAGGATCTAGCTCAGCATCTCAAAATACAAACCAATCCAAGCAATGCTTAAACTTGAGAATGATAAGTGTCTTGATCATCATATCTGCTAGATTATCTGTCATAAAAATTTTCTTCAGTACAATAACCCCTTGTAATATAACATTTTGAATGAAATTGTATCTGACATCAATATACTTGGTTCTCTCATGATACATCTAATTTTTAGTCAAATGTATATATGGTATTCAAGCTGTCATAATAAACAGTAGTCACATCCTACTATAAGTCAAGATCACCAATCAAACCACACAACCAAATAGCCTCCTTCACTGTCTCTGTAGCTGCCATATACTCTACCTCTATAATAAACAAAGCAATAGTAGACTGTAAAGTCACTTTTCAATTGATGGCACAGTTTAAGAGAGTGAGACATGATAGCCTGTCAGAGACCTCATCCTATCCAAATCACCTATATAATCAAAATCCACATAACCAACAATATTGTTATAAGTATCTGAACCCTGATCATATACAAAACCAACATCCATAGTGCTTCTCAAATAGTGTAAGATTCATTTCATAGCCTATCAATGGACCTTTCCTGGATGCCGCATGTACATGCTAATGACACTGACAGCTTGTGAGATATCTAGACATGTGCAAACCATGACAAACATGATAGTCCCAACTGCATTAGCATATGGAACACATGACATATATTTCTCCTCATCTGACTGTGAAGATAAAGTAGCTGAAGTCTTCAGTGTGCTACAAATGGAGCACTCACTAGTATGGATGCAAATGAGCTGAGTCGCTCGTGAGCTACTCGAGCTTGACTTGAGATCAAGCTCAAACCTCAGTATTTTGAGTCGCATCGAGCTTGAGCTTCCAGTTACTCAACTTGGCTCAGCTCGATTGTATCTTTACTCACTGGTTTGCAATGCTGCATACCACAATGCTCAAGTATACCTTCATATGATAATTTTCTATGACAGAAACAATCTACATGTGCGTTGATGCTTGTGAATCTCAATATCCAAATTTTTTTTGCTGCATCCAAGTCCTTCCTCTCAAATTCATTGCTAAGCTAATTAACTTCTAAATCTCAGACATATTCTTTACTGTAATGAGTATGTCATCAATATAGAACACTAAATAAATAAAAAAACTATTTGTAAGCCTCCTATGATAAATATAACTATCATAGTCACTTCGAGAATAACCATACCCAAGCATAAATACATCAAACCGCTTATATCACTATCTTAGAGATTACTTCAAACCATGTAATGATTTTCTTAATAAGAAAATGTGGTCTCCCTTATCTTGAACAATAAATCTCTCTAGTTGCTATAAATAAATCTGTTCCTCCAAATCACCATACAAGAAAGTTGTCTTGACATCAAGCTATTCAAGCTCTAGGTCAAACAATGTAGCAATGGTAAGCAACATGCAAATAGAGCTATGTTCCACAATAGGAGAAAAAACTTTATTAAAGTCTATATCTTCCTTCTAAATGTAGCTTTTTGCAACTAAGCGTGCTTTGAATCTTGCTGCTTCAATCTCTGGGATTCCTTCTTTTTTCTTGGAGATCCCTTTGCACTCAACAATCTTTTGATCCTATGGTGATTTCACAAGCTCCTCATCTGATTCTTATGAATAGACTCAATCGCCTCACTCATATAGCAATAGACCACTATGCAGACTCACTGTTAGTGATTGTCTCATGATAATTATGAAAATTCAGATATTTTTACCTTGTAACATGAATCTTGAAACAAGGGCAGAAAAAAATAAGTCTCGTTGTGAGAGAGGGAAGAACAGGACTCTGGTTCCATCAAAAAATAAAAAAAATCTCATTAAAACTCGAATTAAAATGATCCTGATTCTTGCCTATAAATAGAGATCCCTTCTTACTTACCACCATAAATTGCTCGAAAAATTGCCGTTGATTTGAGTTTTTTGTTGAGCCCTTTTCCTTGAGATTTCATTGGAGAGACTACCATTTTCCCTCGTCGGGCCAAGGTAACCTCTTTTCCCTTCTTTTCTCCTTTTTCCTAGTCGATCTCTTGTCGTTGATGCTTGGATTAGAGCCGGCAAGTCATCGGTTTGAGTTTGAAACAGGCTCCTCTGTTTCGAGCCTTTTCTTTTAATTTGGGATTTTTACAGACTTTTGCTAGCCATAGCCACCGATAGGATCCCTATCTTTCCACCACCATCGGC
>KE505032.1:575376-585639 GCA_000441515.1 Elaeis oleifera | reverse complement strand
CTTTCTTCGTTAGTATTTTTTTCTCTCTATTCATGGATTTCTCTCTATAGAAATCTTATGGATCGTAGAGGATCCAAGCACTTAGATAATCTAAATTAATTGGTTGATCCTAGGAGGGATTTTGGACTTATGATGTTAGGATCATTTACTATAATTTTTAATATTTTTAATCTTTTATAATTTTTATATTTGATCCTGATCATATAGAGGTGCGACTATTTGCACAAGATGTCAAGCGAAATATTTTATTCTTGAGTTCATAGATCGAAGAGTTGATCAATAGCTATACTTGAGTCTCTGAGATTGATACAGATAAATTTTTTATACATAATCACCATTATATATGCTATTTTTATTATTATAATTATATTATTGATTTTGCATCATTAGATTTATGTTGAAGGATTTGTTATATTTGAGACACTATTATTTTTTACATGATTTTTTAGAATGAGTACATTATATGTTGACTGTATATGTATATCAGTGATTGATAGTATGAATATATGGATATGATACACTTATCTTGATTACACTGTAAGCTGAAAATGATTTAATGAAATGAATATGTAATAATCGGATGGAAATAATATGGTTTGGACCAGCTTCATTATGTGGAACATCCATGGGCTTACATATAAAAATTCGATCCGATAAGATCATGAGAATTCGATCTAATAAAATTGAGAATAGCTGATCAGGAGCTTATACCTGGGACTAAAGGATCAGGTCGCACTCAGATCGATTAGAGTTAGAAGCTGTGGATTTTAAATAAATCTGATCCGACATATTACCAAGCATAGAAAATATAGATCTAAATCAGAAAATGAAATCATAAATCAGCATATAAGAAGAGATTGTGATAAATTCTTTGTCACCTTATGCAGGTAGTAATTCACTGTAATTGATGATCGTGGATTTGAGGAGGTCCACTGTCAAGCCGCGCAGACATCTGGCCTCTATGGATATCCACTCGGACTTGATCTAGAAAGCTTTCTCCTGATCTAATCCGCCTACTCCAAGGTGGATCTGAGGGCTCCTGAATCTGCAATCGAATCGATCTTCGAAAGCTACTGGATCAACTCTTGAAGAAGCCCTTCCTTCGCTTGAACCGCACCTGAACTCTTTCAAGCTCTCTAAGAATCAGCCCAACTCCTTTGGGCATGGAATATGGCAGCAATCCAACTCTTAGGCATGTAAGACTGGAGGGTAGAGGAGGTGGGAGAAAATTAAGCAGGGTTTTGGGTCTATAATTTCTAATACAAAGACATTTGATAAAGGATCTATTTATAGACCCAAAATTCTAACCACGTGCAACCAACATTGGGCAGCACATCTTTGAATTCAAACTTCAAAGAGGGTGCCCACTCCTCTCTCTTGTTTCAGCCTTATCCATAAGAGGTGACGCCCCTTAATTTTTCTCCAAACAAAAGAAGGGGCAGAAGCCCATATGTTCGTTTCTCCCATAATAGAAGAAGGCACGCACGCCCCATGATCTTATCATGGTAGGCATGCTGCCTCTCTCTCTCTCCCATTTAAATTCAAATGGATGGGGTGGTTGCCTTTATCCATTTGAATTCAAATTAGATGAGGTGGTTTCTCTCATTTTTATCCATTTGGCATGAGACTTTCTCATGTGATGGATTATGAGAGAAATGAGAAACAAGGTGGGGCACCAACTTTTGGCGCCCTTCCTCTCTGATCCATAAGAGGCATGCGCCCCTTGACCAAGTCAAGGAGGGTGTGTGCCCCTTCAAATTTAAATCAAATTTAAATTTAATTGAAGGAGGCTTAGTGCAACCAACTCTTGGTGTCTAATTTAAAGCCCAAATTGATTAGGCTAAGCCCTATCTGATAGGAAACCTAATCCTGGAGAAATCTGGATCTAATCATATGCTAGCATGATTTTTTAGACCCAATTGGACTACTTGAGTTCAATTAAGCAAATCTAGACCAAAATTTTGTTTGTGTGATCTCATAGGTTCAATTCTACATGGTAATAGGATATGTTGTAATCTCTATCAGCAATATTATTAAAATTTTTTCGATGGATTAGAACTTTTTTCAATTCAACCAATTAGAACTATTGATCATCGACATAATTCTAATTGATCCCACAATCCATCTATGACACCTAACAGTATATAGTGACAACCTATCAAAATTAATAAATGAACCTTTACGTACAGTTACCGTGTGATTCAATTCTTTATCATGAGTTCCAACAGAACCGAGGTCAAAGATAATTCATCAAATTTCATTCTTGTCATATGTTAGAATTAATCGATTTGAGTCCGATGTGAAATCTTATGAAATATCTTTCATCATTCACACCGTCATGACCATGGGCTTTAGGACTCAATCTCATAATCTACATAGGACAACTCTTCTATCGAGATAGATAGATTCTATTTTGGTGTAACCCAATTTTCATAATGAACATACTATAGCCAACATACACCTCAAGGCTCCATATAACTAGGAGATCAAGTTATGGTATAGTCAAACTACAACACCCTCAAGGTGAATGATCGATGCACCTCAGGTCAGAGAACTAAATACACCACTGTAGTTTCGAGTATATCACTGATGAGAAGGTAGATATCCTAGTGACTACTCATGATTGGTCATGCTTAATATCTATATTCCTAACAAGTACTTGCATTTTTGCTCCGATATCTCTGCACCGTAGATTTAAGACTCATTTATCCGAAGAAAATGATTATGCATCAATCTTTTCAGATCAATCATCGTCTCCATGATGATCCTATGATCGGAAGCAATTTATGAGTTAACTAATAATAACACATGTCTCAAATTTTTAATTCTTGAGAATATGTGTTATCATGCCTATTAACTCAATAGATAATCCACAGACACGATAAATTCAGATGTGAATGGATAAAAATCTAAATTTATTAATATAAAATTAATTATATAAAATATGCTCTTAAAATTTTACAAGTGTCGGTCAATCTGGCTTCTAGGGCATACATCCAACAGGGATAACTCCCACGGCTTACGCATGAAAATTTGATCAGAAAAGATCATAATAATTTCATCCAAGAAAGATCATAAAAATTTGATTCGAGAAAGATCATGAAAATTCGATCCGATAAAGATCATCACATGATTTTGGTTAGTCCAAAGTCGGAAAGTTGAAGGTTAAGAAAATTGAATATGTGATAAAAAAATAGATGACCAAATATTAAACTAATGCTGAACAAAAAGTTTCACTTATTGACATACGATGATACATCTCTTTTGACAAGACAGATATATGACATATGTTTATGTTGATGTTTGCATTATTCTTGATATTTGATATGAGATTTTATGCTTTATACTTATTATTATTTTCAAATTATATTATTATACTAGTATGGATGTATGGAGATTCTTACTGGACTGTGAAGCTCACCACCCCTCTTCCTCTTTTCTTTCTTAGAGTTACAAGATACATGCATTTGGCTATGATTGGAATCACGATCGAAAAAATCGATTAAATAGAGCACCATCAGTAATAGTTGGATGATCAAATTTTGTAAAGTAGAATTATTTATTATGAATTAAGATTGATAGTGTTCATGAGATGTTGAGATTGTAAAAATTTATACATCTTGCATATTCTTTAAGGCTTGTCCTAAGGAGTGTACGATCATCACACATTGAATCTAGATGCTGGATTCAAAATATGACAGAATGGTATTAGAGCTTAAGATTATAATCTTTAGGAATTATGAGTAAAGGGATATTTAAGCATAAGGTTATGATCACTAAAGATGTGACAGAATAATATCAGAGCTTAAGATTATGATCTCTAAGGATTGTGAGTGAAGAGGTATTTGTGCATAAAGTTATGGTCACTAAAAATGTGATAAAATGATATCAAAGTTTAGGTTATGATCATTAGGGGCTATGACTTAAGTGATATTTGAGTATAAAGTTATGATCACTAGGGACATGATGGAAGTAGTAGAAAAGATTCAAAATTTAAATTTCGAATCAATTACTATTGTGATAAAATTTATAAGTGGCATATGAGGTGTATAACAGAACTGATGAGTTAAAGTATTATAACAAAATTTATATATTAGTGGCATACGATGTGTACAACAGGACTGATGGGTTATGTTTATGATTTCAAAAATAAGGTTTGACTTAAGTATGAGAGGTGTTGACCATGGAATAAAATAGGATATATTAAAATATTATATTATGCTAGATATACCTATTCAATTATTATTAAATAATTTTAAAATTCTAAACTTGATATGAATGAAGATCATAAGGTACTACTAATTTTGATATTAATTATTAGATCATTACAATTTTGGGCTTATCAGAAGGAAGTTGGTTTAGGATATGGCCTAAAAAGAATGGTATCATATGAGAGGAGAATATTTTTCGAATGTTGAACTTACAAGATGATCATATATAAAACTTACATGTAAATAAAAATATATTTGGTTCTATTGGTGGATTAGATTTTATTATGAGAATATGCTATAAAAATATCAAAACTTAGAGTTATGGTCACTAGAGATTGTGACAGAGATGATTCATAGGGTTTAAATTTCGATGGAGAATTTGCTATCTCAGACTATAATTTGAGAGGTTTACAAACTTATGATCTTAATTGGCCTAGAATTTATAGCAAATCCAAAATATTGGTGGATTAAATTAGAGAGTATAGCGAAAGCATGATGGTTTTAGTAATGTGTCATAGCAAAGAATTTAATTCTTTTTGAATCAAAAGACCATTTAGGAACTCGAGGATGACATGATGGATGTAAACTTTAAAGTTTGTGCCTCAAGCAAGCTAATTTCGAGGATAAACTTATTTTAAGAGAGAAAAATATGAGAAGCTGGATATTTTTACCTTGTAGCATGAATCTTGAAGCAAGGGCGGAAAAAAATAAATAAATAAATAAGTCACATCGTGAGAGAGGAGAAGATCATCTCTTCCAATTACCATCGAAAATCATGAGAAATTTCACTAAAACTTGAATTACAACAATCCTGATTCTTACCTATAAATAGAGATCCCCTCTTACTTGTTTTCCCATCACAAATTGTTCAAAAAATTGCCGTTGATTTGAGTTCTTCGTTGAGCCCTTTTCCTGGAGATTTCATCGGAGAGATCACTGTTTTCCCTCATCAGACTGAGGTAACCTCTTTTCCTTCCTTGTCTCCATTCTTCTTGGTCGTTCTCTCATCATTGATGCTTGGATTGAAGCTAGTAAGTCGTCAGTTTAAGTTTGAAAGAAGCTCCCCTATTTCGAGCCTTTTCTTTATTTTGAATTTTTATCGATTTCCATCGGCCATAGCCACCGACGAAATCCACTCCTTGCCGTTGTCGAGAACCGTTGTTGACCGTCGGCTCCATATCTTGCCACCACCGTCGAGGATCACCACTAGGGGGGATGGTAGGGGTGGTCGATCTCCATGTATCTCCTTCCCTATTTAAACAGAGAAGAAAGAAAAAAAAAGAAAAGAAAAGAAAAGAAAGGAAAAGAAAAAAGAGGGAGAGTTTCTCTCTCTTTGCTCTCTCCTCTCTCTACGTTTCTCTCTCCACTTTCTCTGTCTATAGATTTCTCTCTACTTTCTCTCTCTAAATTTTTTTCTATTCATGAATTTCTCTCTCTAGAAATCTTATGGACCACGAAGGGTCCAGGTACTTAGGTAATCCAGATCAATTAGTTGACCCTAGGAGGGATTCTAGACTTATGATATTAGGATCATTTTTCGTAACTTTCCACCATTCTTAATCTTCTATGATTTTTATATTTGATTCTGATCACGTAGAGGTGCGACTGTTTGCATAAGATTTCGAGCTGTACTTGAGTCTGAGACTGGTAGAGATAAGAATCTCTATATATAATCATCATTATATATGCTATTTTATCGTTGAAATTATATTATTGATTTTGCATCATTAGATTCATGTTGATGGATTTATTATGTTTGAGATACTATTATTTTTGTACGATTTTTCAGTATGAGTACATTCTATGTCGACTATATATGTATTTCAGTATTTGATAGTATGATTATATATAGGTATAATATACTTATCTTGATCACACTGTAAGCTGAAAATGATTTAATGAAATCAACATGTAATAATCGGATGGAAAGGATATGGTTTGGACTAGCTTCATCATAGAGAACAACCTTCACGAGCTTACGCATGAAAATTCGATCTAATAAAGATCGTGTGAATTTGATCCGATAAAGATCAAGGAATAGTTAGCCAGAAGCTTATACTTAAGACAGCCCTCATGGACTTATATGTGAAAATTTGATCCGAGAAAGATCATGAGAATTTGATCCAAAAAGATCATAAAAATTTGATCCGATAAAAATCGTCACATAATCTTGATTAGTCCAAAGCCGAAAAGTTGAAAGTTAAGAAAATTGGATAAATAATAAGAGAAATAGATGACAAAATATAAAATTAATACTAAATATATAAAAAGTTTCACTTGTTGACATGTGATGATACATCTTTTTTGACAAGATAGATATGCGACACATGTTTATATGGATATTTGCATTATTCTTGCCATGTGATATGAAATTTTATGCTTTATGTTTATTGCTATTTTAAATTATATTACTATACTAATGTGGATGTGTGAAAATTCTTATTGGACTGTAAACCTCACCACCACTCTTCCTCTCTTTTTTTTTCAAAGTTATAAGATACATACATTTGGCTATAGTTGGAACCACGATTAAAAGAATCGATTAGATAGAGCACCATCAGTGACAGTTGGATGATCAAATTTTGTAGGACAGTAGAATTATTTATTATAAATTGAGATTGATACTGTTCATAAGATGTTAAGATTAAAAAAATTTATAGGCCTTACATATTTTTTAGGACTTGTCCTAGAGAATGTACGGCACGTATCCGATCCAGATACTGGATTTGGGACATGACAATAACTGTCATGATCCTGAACCTCCTTATCACAGATAAGTAAAAGAGAGCAAATTTGCATATCTATATGTTTGAGGGGGTCTAATTTACCTCCTCGATCTACCAGTGACTATAGCGTACTGCTGCTCATGCGGGGCATCTCTCTCATCAACAATCTCAGGCTCATCACCTTGAACTGATTGAATTGAAGTATCACTCTCTGATGGATGAACTGAAAGTTTAACCTCAAGCTCCATCTGCTTATCAATACTATGATCTTTATTTATAGCAACTGACTCGTTTTTCGAATGAAGCATAGTCTTTTATCAAAATAACATCTCTATTGATTATAAATTTTTTGAAAATTAAGCTCAACACACCACAATCTGTAGCCTTTTATTCTAAACTGATAATCAAGATAGATACATTTCTATGTCATTTTTCATGTTTACTATCACTGACATGTGCATAAATAGGATAACCAAATATTTTAAAATAAATAATTAGCAAGTGTACTAGATCACATCTCAATAGGAGTCTTTAACTCAATAATAATGGATAGAGACTTATTCACCAAATTGTAAGCCATATTAGCAGCTTCAACCCAAAATTTCGAGATAAACTTGTTCAAGAAGGAAACCATATTAACAGCTTCAACTCCAAAATCTTACAATAAATTTGTTTGAGAAAGTATACACCATGCTCTCTCTGAAAGAGTCCTATTCATGCGTTCAACAAATGCTTTCTACTTTTTAAAAGTGAAAAAAACTTTATTCTTGTGCTTCAGAAAGTATACCCAAATTCTTCTAAAAAATCATCAATGAAAGTCAACAAATCCTAAGAATCGTTTTTGGACTAAATAGATGCAGGATCGATCGAAATGGATATAATTCAATGTGCCCTTTGTTCTATAGATGGTCGTGCAAAATTTGACTCAGACTGCTTTCGATAGACACAATACTCATAAAAGTCAAGCTTTTCAATTTTTTGACCACACAACATATCCTATTTGGTTAAAATAGATATGCCAACCTCACTCATATGATCCAAATGCATATGCCACAGATGAGTACTATCCGAATCTGGATCTGATGAAGAAACTGATACAGCACCAATAACTATATTATCCTAAAGTAAGTAGAAACCATAAGACAATCTACTTTTAAACATAATAGGAGCATCTTTTGAAATATTTGAAACTCCACCTTCATCAGAATATTTAAAATAATGTGAATCAAAAGTACTCAAAAAATCAGATTCCTCCTCAAATCTGATATATGCCGCATATCAGACAAGATCCTAACAATATCATCATACATCTTGATCCAAATTATTCATATACTAATAACTTTATAGGACATATTATTTTCATGAGCACAACACCACCATCAATGGGGTGATAAGTGAAAAATTAATCCAAATGAAGATACATATGATAAGAACTCATTGAATCAAGAATCCAACATCTTTTGATAAATGGACAGATATTGAGAAGAAATTGGCACCATCAGAACTATATATCCTCTACTACATTGGTCGAATCACCAGCATTAGAGACATTATCAGACTTTTTCTCTTTTTTTTTTGAGTTGAGGACAATCAAATTTCAAGTATCTTTCTTTCTTACAATAATTACATTTGCTTTTCTTCCCTTTGGATTTTGATCTGCCTCTATTACTTCTTAAACTTGAATCTAAATTCTTTCTTTGGATCTACCTATAGCAATCAAACCATCCATCTGACCTTCGCCCAAAGTTTCAAATATCTTTTCTTCAACTCTCTCGAGTTCAATGAAGCTCCCACATTTTTTTATAGAAAGAATATCTCGATCATATAGCATAGTATCAATAAAATGCTTAAACGAGATAATGAACACACAACAAATAAAGGCTTAATCCTCATCATCAATTTTCATATCAATATCTTTCAAATCCAAATAATTTATTGAATTCATCAAGAAGGCTTTTAAGAGACATATATACCTTTCTTTATCCGAAAAGTGTAGAACTGCTACTTCAGATAAATTAATTTGTTAGACTTGATCATATAAATACTCTTCAATCTGAGCCACAGCACTACAGTAGATGACTCATCTTCAACCTCTCATAGAACCTTGTCTACCAAATATAATTGAATCACGCTGTGTATACGCTCTAGGAGATCATCCTTATCCTCTTTTGATAACATCATCGGTAAAGCATTTCTATCTTTTAGTACTCAGTAATCTCTGTTGAATCAATAGGGCTTACATCTTCATATGCCAAAGATAGAAAATTATTCTTTCTATTAAATTTTTAATCTCTAATTTTGCAATCATCACAAAAGAATCGTGAAGAACAAAAATAGAATTAACAGATAATCTAAAGTGTAAAATAGATCTGACGAATAAATCTGAACCTTTGGCTCTGTACCAATTTATTGTATAATTATCTATTAATTAATGTGAAATTCGTGAAAATTTCCTTACCCTCATGTAAAACTATTTATTCGACAGAGCAAACTTAATGTTAAGACCAATGATAAAATTTTCTGTCTCACACACCATTTACCGCCCTCCATACATCCTCCCATCAGACTATATAAGTATGTACACATTTTCCATCCTAACATGGCAAAACAGACTAGCTAAAAGAATCAACAAGTATCTGGTCTGTCTAGGGGGAAATCTCCTCAAATATTGGTAACCTCTTGGATCTGAACGGGGCCCACTCGTTCATCACAAGATCCAATCTCTCCATGATCTCCTCTTTGATGCTCGAGCCCACCTCCAATGGACAAACAGCCGGCTGCAGTTCGATCTCACGCAGCAACTCTTCCGCCCGGCTAATTATCTTGCCGTCAACCGAGCTTGGGTATCTACGGTGCAGGACTTCCTCGAGCACCGCCCGGGCCTCGTCGAACCTTCCTTCTTTATGAGGCAGAGGCCAAGATTGCAGGCCTTGTTCGCATCAGGCTCGATCGTCTGTGCTTTGCGACATACTATCTCAGCTGCATCATAGTTGTTTTGCTGCATGTAGGCCCAAGCTAGATTGCTCTGTGAAAAAGTTTGGAAGATATCTGAGACTACAAAGCTTTCGTCACCTTGATGAAGGAAGGCTTAGTGAATATGATTGCATGACACATGGCAAAATGTGCATGGATTTCCAGAAATATATACTTGAAGTGAAATGCCCGAAGGCTGATATTTTTGGTAACTTTTGCTTTCTGTCTTCCACAGATACTTGAGCTGAAATGTTATGATTATGGAGTGTTGTGTGTGCATGTCTATATATATCTGTTATATTGTTATCGCATGTAATTTAAAGAATACAGACTACTAATAGTAATAGGTTGGG